>QANU01014009.1:616609-666235 GCA_003254905.1 Nissolia schottii
ATGTGCAAACATTATCACAGGTCACAGGTCACAGCATAAGTTATGTATATCTTGTTCCTTTCCTTCCTCCTGTCAATTATGCTTTGGTTTTTTTTTGAACCTTTTCTTTTTTAGTTAAAATATGATAACAAGCAGCAACATCTTCAATCACTCATCTCTCTAACAAATCTTAGATCTTGCGCATGAAATCACAGAGAACGACGAGGTCGAAGAGAACGTCGGGGTCGAAGAGAACGTCAGGGTCGAAGAGAACGGTGAGGTCGAAGAGGACGACGAGCAATGAACAACGAAAATTTTCGAGAAAGAGAACGAAGCGTGGGTTCACGCGCGTGTTGGTGAGAGTGGGAGAAAGAGTGGATGAAACGGTTATTTGTGTATTCTAATACGGGTGTATGTATGGTGTATGATATATGGGTGTACATGTAACATAACTGATCTTTTTTTCTCTCCATCAAGTCAGACTTTCTCTCCTCTCCCCTCACTTTCTCACTCTAGCGTTAAGAGGTGAGTATCAACATAACAAACATCAACATAATGAAAATAGGTATAAACACATCATAAAAGTTTATTAATGTTTATAATTTAACAAAACTTTTCTTAAAATAAAAAAAATCATGGATACATTTTTTTTATGTTGATGTTTATTTTCATTGTGTAAATGTCTATGACTATTAAGTTAATACATATTTTTATTATGTTAATACTTAGAGATGAAGAGTAAGAGAAAGAGTGTGTAATTTGATGAAAGATATTGATTGAATTTTTTTATTATATTTGTGGATCTCACTAAATTATATCAGTGTCATAGTAATTTTTAGGGTGTTAAGTATTATGGGTGTGAAAATAGAGTTTTTGCTTCCTTACATGGCAAAAACATGCCTTTGTCTTAAAACATAAATAATCTGCGTACCCTTCATATCATAGTAGCTTTTTTTAGCTGAAATAAAACAAGGAAACTATAAACTCTAAAAGGAGAGTCCCAAAGGAATTTCCGATGAAATAATCCTGTCCTCCACCCTTCATACTTCATTCTATAGTAGATCACCATTTGGGATGTACAATTATCATAATATTATTTTGGGTTAATTAAGTTTTTAATCCCTATAATTTGGGAAAGTTTGGTTTTAGTCCCTCAGTGTCAGTTTTAGTCCCTGTAAAATATCAAAATTTGGTTTTGGTTCCTGTTAACAGTAGGAGAGTGACGGTGCTGACGTGTCACTTGACGTCGTTGACGTGGCGTGCCACGTGGACACACCACATGGCGGAGCCCAGCTTTTCGTGTCCAACCCAGAACCCGACCCGACCTGACCCGACCCGTTTAAAAAAAAATAAAAAATTCCTAAATACTCAAAATCCCCAAATCAATCGTGCCATTCGTCCCCAAATCTGGAGCACCCACCTGCACGCCGACAAGCCGTCGTCGCCGCCGTCGTTCTCGGGGCCTGCTCTCTTCTCTTTACTTGTGGACTACAGGGTATTCGACTTCCCCTTCAAGTGCTCGCGAGGCCGTCGTTCCTTCAATCGTCCTGCTCGCGAGGCCGTCGTGCTCGAGTGGCCATCGTCGTGCTCACGTGGCCGTGGTTGTCCTCGCGAGGCTGTTCGTGGCAGAGAACAAGACAGCAAGCGAGCGTACCTTTGTTCGCTTCTTCTCCACCAAGCACGGAAGTTTAAGTTTTGGAAAGGTCGCGCGAGGGGAGCAGATCTGGAGCGGATCTGGGTCGCGAAGAGGAGCAGCACGCGGTGGATCTGGAAGCGCGAGAGGAGGTGCGAGTTGGGCCGCAGGTTGGAGGCGAAGCTGCGAGCAGTAGCAGAGTTGAGAGCAGCAGCGGAGGGGGTGTTGCAAGATCGTCGTCGCCGTGGCCCTCACCACGACCGTTGCTGCCGTCTTTTTCCTTCGCAACAACTTCGGGAACACCGCCGCGCTCCTCTGCTTCGAGAAGCAGGTCGAGGACCACGAGAAGATCGTGCTCCCGCGCGTCGCATGGAACGGGGGTGCAACAGCTTCGTCGTGTGGAACGGGGGTGGCTACTGTGATGCAAGGGAATCGGTGGCGGTGGCCACTATGATGCAAGGGTGTCAGTGGCAGTAGCGGTGGTGCCAAGGTCGTGGGTGGCGATGGTGGTGGGGATTCGAAGGAGACAATGAGACGGTAGAAGCTGGTGGGAGGCGTTGGAAGGGTGGTGGGTGTAGTGAAGGGTGGTGGTGGGGATCAAATCTGGTGGGGGTCAGCTTTGGGAAAATGGGTTTTTTTTTTTAATTTTTAAATGAATCCGGGTCGGATTCATTTTATCCAGGTCGGGTCATGGGTAAAAAGTTTGATGGGGGGTTATGCCACGTGGCACGCCACGTCAACGACGTTAAGTGACACGTCAGCATCGTCACTCTCCCACCGTTAACAAGGACCAAAACCAAATTTTGATATTTTACAGGGACTAAAACTGACTCTGAGAGACTAAAACCAAACTTTCCCAAATTACAGGGACTGAAAACTTAATTAACCCTATTATTTTTATCAAACCATTCTTGTACTATTTTCTTCTTAAGATAAAAATATAATGAAACCAAAAAAAGAAAAATATAATTTTCATTAATTGACAATTTTGTTTAAAAATAAGTAATGATGTAATAGTTGGAATAAGGAAATTAAATATAAATAAATTATCAACCAATCTTTATATACATTATGACGTGAGAGAAAGTCTATCTTCATTTATAATAATTATTTTTAATCTCTATTTTTGATGTATATTATCTATATAACTTTTCAGATAAGTTAACCCCTCCCTCATGTATGATATTTTAACCATTTATTACTTATTTTTATCCTTACATTTTTCCTAAATAACCTCGGTGGAGTTGTTCCTCATTTATGTTTTACTTCTGAGATCAACTTTGTCTACTTCAGCTATTGTGTGCTTATATCCCTTCTCCTTCTCTTTTATAGCTCCTTGCTTCGTTGTCTTTTTTATCTTGTGTGCAAGCTAACAATATGGGTACCCCACTTCCCATTCAGCCTCCTTGCATGCCCGTGGGGTTCAAATTTTGTCCCACCGACGAAGAGCTCGTCACTGCCTCAAACTCATATTGAACGGTGACGATTCCGTGATCCACAACATTATACCTGACATTGACCTTTGCAAGATGGAGCCATGGGACATCCCGGGTATACTCAAATTTAGGTTAGACGACATATCTTAACCTAAACCTTAAGACAACAAATTTATAAATGTTCTTAAATATATCCTCATTACTTAATTTACGATTATAATCACATTACATAAAATCTCTCCATTCCTACTACCTCATTGAATTAATTTCTAGCAATTGCTACCTAGCATTTGATTTGATTATTGTTTTTTCTTCCTCTATCTCTCTCATTCCTTCGTCAAGATGCGATATTAGCACTATCATTGATAAAGTGGGATGACCAAGAATGGTATCTTTTTAGTCCTCTGGATAGGGCCATCAAAATGAGCCTAGCCCGCGGACTGGTTAGATATACGGGTTTTACATATAAAAAATAGGTCTGTGAAAATTTTAAAAAAAATGGTTTGACTCATTTAGGCCCGCGGGTTAAACGGGCTAGTCATTGAGCCCGTGAATATATATATATATATATATATATATATATATATANTGGACTTATAATTGAGCATGTTTAACTATTTGTTATGGTTAACTACTTAACTATATTTATATTGTTATACAGCTGAAGTGTTATGACATAAATATTGATAAATTTTGCATTCTATTCCTTCAATAATCTCTTACGCCCTACAAGTTGATATATACTTTCAAACATTGTTTATTATTGATTAATCTACGAGAAAGAGTTTCAATTGTGTTTTTGATCAATAATATAACAGTACTTACATTAATGTTATATGTCGTCATTTAATTAATGAAAGTTATATTAATTCATGAATCAATTTTAAATAGCATTTGATATCTTTCAAGTAAAATAGTTGAAGAAACAAAAAAGATAATATAATCTCGCAATTAACCATTTAAACTATTTCTTTCTGATTAATTAATAGATAGACGATAAAAAATAGTTAAAAATGACTGCGCATACTTATTTACAACTTTGTATTTAAATCATAAAAAATAGACCAAAATTTTATTTTTTTAAAAAAAAATAAACGGAGTAGCGGATTGACCCGTTTAGATCTGCGGGCCCAAATATCTCTCTGGAGTATAAGCATACGAAGAGTGGAGGCATGAGGTGTCACGGGGGCACCAACCAAGGGTGGCTTCCGGAAAGCCATGGGAAAGGAGCGGTGCATCAAGTGCAGATGTCGGTCTTCCAAGAACGTGGTGCTCCTAAGGCCGAGTTGGTCATTCATGAATATCATCATGCCACAACCTTTCAACTTGTTATTGCCTTTTATTCCTCTCTTGCCCTTAGGGTTTTTACAAGTGAAAATAGCAAAAAAGAAAATTGTAATTGAAGTTTTAAAGCTTTGATTGAAAGTTGGGGGAGAGAGGAAGGGGAAGTAAAGAAAGAGGTTTAAAGGGTCTTTGGGTGAGAGCTTACAAAACCCCTGTTTTGGAAACTAGAATAAATGGGCAGCAGGGCTTTGGAGTTTTGAAAAACCCTCAAATACCCTCCCCACTTAAATTAAAACACTCACACAACATAAAACCTTTTTAGATTAAGTTATCTCTTTCCTTTTCCTTTCCCTTTTAAAAGCCCAATTCATAGACATTTTAGGGGGGGTTGTTTTGATATGGAAATGAATGTTTATTATTGGGATGACATAAAAAGGTGAAGAATAGAATGAATAGACACCACTCTCTGTTTGGGAGATAAATGGAGAAAAGAAGAGATCTTATCCTTGTTTGATAGTTATAAATATACAAGGCAATGGAATTGAAAGAGAGATGAATTTTGTTTTTATTTATTTATTTATTTTGTTAAACTATTTAGTATGAGCAATAATAAGTTTGTATTTTTTTAAGGCAAAAATAGTAATTCAATTATATTTAGAGAAATAAGATTCATTAATCCCTCCATAATCCTCTAAATTGGGTAACAATAAGCTTGAAGAGTTCAACAGCAAGGAGGGCGTTTTTTGTCCTTCCTTAACCATTCCATTCATTTACAAAATATAACTTTCAAACACCAGAATAAATCATCTTATGTTAAATTTCGTTATGTTTGTCATATTATGAAAGAAAAAGACACAAAACATTTTGAATTGGATCCTACTGTTTTAAGAGGGTTCCACTTGTTTAAATTGTAATTGAAAGATAAGTGTTTTAATTGTAGTTATCGTCAAAATATTTGTGATTATTTTAATTGATACGAAAGGGGTGTATTTGATAAAATAATTTTTTTTTTAATTATTAGAATTGATGTTATAATTAGTTGGTTGAGGTACGAGAAAGGAGCAAAAATGTGAGATGCCTTAGTGGATCTAAGTGTGGGTCATTTGTGTTGAAAGTCTTCATGACAATATGTAGGTCAAACGACATGTTTTGCGAGTAGCAGCAATACAAAGTAGTGGTGGAGTGTTAGGAACTTTGTCCTCAAAAATTGTCATGGTAGAGGGTTTGCATCTTTAGCCTCAAAAGTTATCGTGAGTGATGGTTTGAAACTTTAGCCATGCAAAAATTGTCTATTAGTAATTGTAATTTTTGTTCTCAAATTTAATGGATTTGGAATATTCTCAATGTCAAACCACATAAATTCTCTTGTATTCCTTTGGTTTGATTTGTGTGACTGAGGGCAACAAATGGTATTAGAACAGGTTTTAATCCACTTCTGGTGTTATCTAAAGACAAAGATGCAAGTATGGTGTCTTGAGTTGAAGATTTACTTGACAATATACAAACTTTGAAGATTCATATGGAATTGACTCAAAGTGGAGATTGTTGGGTGGACAGAAGTTGAATAACTATAGTTGCTACCCTGCTTAGAGAAATTCAGCAAAAGATTGCAATCTTATCTGACTGCACCAAACACAGCACATTTAATGTCTCTTTGAATTTTGGCATTTGGAGCTATGTAAATAGAGTTTAACTTCAGCACTTTAGTTATCACCTTCGAGTTCAGTTCTAAACCATTTGCTACCAAAGAAGAATTGTTTTGTTGATTTGTTTCTTCTCTTAGTGTATTTGTGTATACTCTCATGAAAATGTACTATGAGATATTTTGAGTGTGTTTTGAGGTTGGAGTTTGAATGGAGTGTGATTAATTTTGTATCTCCATTATATTTTTTTAATGAAATATTTGATTGTCGCCTTTGCTATTAACATAGAATTTAAGCCGAACCATGTTAATTTATTATGTCTTTTGTTACACTTTCACATATTTATTTTGTGCTACTTTATTTGTGCATTTTGATATTCGTCATTACGTAATAGTGATATTAGAGCTCTAGTTTGAGTTCTAGGAAAATTTGTTTGAAGATGTCGTTTGTGAAATTTGATATTCAACAATTTGATGATCACATCAACTTTGATACGTGAAAGATCCGTGTGATGGCAATCCTTTTGCAACAAGGTGTGAAAGTCAACACTTTATGGAAAATAAAAGAAACTTGACACAATGAGGGATTTAAAATGGAAAGAAATTTATTAGAAGACTTTGCAACTATTCTGTTATGTATTACAGACAATGCATTGTAAGGAGTCATTTTGGAGAAAACAACAGTCTCGATCGCTTTGTACTAAATTAGAGTCAGTATATATGACTAAGATGGTAGCCAATCATTTCGGTGTGTGACAACATCTGTACAGTGAAATCTCATATTGACGAGTTAACATCGCTCGTGATGGAGTTGAAAAATATAATTGAACATTCTGTAGTAAGCAACTGGTAATGATGTTGCTTTGTTCGTTACCTCATTTGTACAAGCATTTTCATAAAAATGTTCATCTCTGGACGTGAACGTCTAGATATTGATGCTGTTAAATTCTCACTTTTGAGTTGTGAATCTCTTGAACTTGAGTCCCTAGCTCAAAAGATCGAAGTTACTTAGCAGTTACACTTCAACCAATCCTCCACGGGTTTTAGTGGAATCCATACCATATTTATAGGAGAAAAGAGATGACATTTAAAACAGTTATGTTGGTATATTTATATTTGAGCTTTGTCACCACTAGACGTTATGAAACTACAAGTTACATAGACTGACCTGTGTTCATTTTGATAGTAGAAAGTTATTGGCCCTGTGCCTCTGTCTCATGCTCAATTTATGACCAATTTTATCAAACTGCATTGTTTAAGGAGAATTCGTATTTAATTTATTTCTGCCAATTCTATTGTTTCACTTATCTATCTAACGATAAAGAAGCAAGGATGAATATTCTATCACAGCATACATTGCCAGAAATGAATCTAACTAGTCATCAAGTAAAGAGTTAGATCCAAAATGAGTCCTCCGGCGATGTTGACTTGTTCTTGGATTCAATTGTAGCTTTAATCAGGGAATGCTGTGGAATTAAGGCCATCTATTTGTTCTCCATTGAAATTGTTACAGTCTGGCAATGCTAGGGACGAACAAAGCTGCTTCAACATCACAAGGTACCTGCTTACACTGGCCTTCATTCTCTTCTATATCTGAAGAAAACCGATAGAAAAAGGAAAGTAGCTGCGGTAATAATAAATTCAGGGGAGTGAACAATTGTTGTGATAACTCAATTGCAAATGATCTCAACCTCCTTCAACTTGAAGGAGAGGCAAAACTAAACATCATCCTACATATCAGAGACAAATTTGGGTGTCACAGGGAGCTGCTCCAACAAGATCTCAAGCAATAGCCAGAAATGAATACGCAGTCAAATTCATAAGCAGAGAACATTTGGGTTTTTTTTTTTTTTTTTTTTGTGAAAGTAAAGGTAACATAATACATAACTTCCGTGAGTGCGATTGTCAAATTTAGTTGTCGTAATAACATGACTCGATACAAGAAGAAGAGACAAAGAACATGTGAAATTTCATCTTAAAGATTTAGTAACGATGATGCCACTCCCTAACCATCCACTGCTCCTTATATTCATCTCTGGGTAGCTAGTAATAAAGAGGACTATAAGTTATAATCACCTCAAAACAATTACTCGTAACATGGAAAAATGAGTTTAATAATGAAATTGCAGAATAGTAGGTTTCAAATTTTGCACACATAATAATAATTTTGTTGTGGTTTAATTAATATCTGTCCTTTTCCTCTCGATATTGTTATGGAGAAAATTTTGTAGCCTTTTTTTTTTTTTTTTTTAAACAAGAACAAAATTTCAGTTACAGAGAAATTTGGAGGCACTTGCAAATTAAAGAAAATATATTAGATCTAAAATTAGTAAGAGATAAAAATATTTTGTACTTTGAACTAATTCAGTTTATAATTTTACACATTTCTCAAAGATTATCGATGTTCAAGTATCTTTTATATTGTAAACCACACGAAAAATGTTATAGTTTAAAGAGTGTATTACATATTTTTTTGTCATAGATCTGTACATATTTGCCATCTGTAATACTCTTAAAAAAAACAAGGAAACTAGAATACCCACAAAGGAGATTAAGGGTGTGTGAAAATCACAATACACGTGGCAAGTATACCATGTGGCCAAATAATAAAGTATCATCAGTCTTTAAGACTGAAGTATCGTTCCCACGAGGATGGTTTTGATTAGAAGTGCAATCAAGAATTATAACTTACGAGTTAAATCACAAAAGAGGGGTTTGTAGAACTAAATTTTTAGCAATGGAAATTAAATATGACAACAATAAAAAAATGCAATTTAAACAAGTAAGATTTGATTCAAAGGTTAAGGTGATTGGGATTCCGATTTCACCACTAATGTTCCCCCTAATTTATGTTTCTTTGTTATTCAAATTGTTTCCGAAGGACAACCTAGATTCCTAGTCTGACGCAAGTCTCTCTCGAAATCGTGCGTACCTCCTATAAACGACCTGATTAACCAATCTCTTAAAATTAATATAGTTTGCCTAGAGATTAGGATTTTGTGAATCTTTGGTAGTGTGTGAGGCTAAGGGTTGCACTACCCTTTATTCTTATCTCTAAGATATAGCTAAGTGATGATCAATCTCTTAGTACCGCCTAGGTTTCTTTTCTCAAAGTTCTCCTAGGTTTACTAACAATTCATTAATGGCCAATTAATAAAAAGCATTAAGCATAGAGAAGATCAATTCAGAACATACATAATTGAATAACAACGGAATTAGAATTAGAAGAAAAGCATTAGGGTTACATTATCCTCCCAATCAAAAAGGAGAATTAGTTCATGGTAGAAAAACTGAAATCAACAATCAATAATGAAAATATAGGAAAATACATAGAAGACAAGAAAGCTTGGGGTTGAATCATCACGAGCAAATCGGACTTCTTCCTTAGCATTCTTGACTCCTAGTTTGTTCTCTCTCTCTCTCCACCTTGATGACGGCAAAAAAGATAAAAAAATGTGAATGGATCATTATTTTTCCCTCTGGTCTAATTTAACCTAGTTGTCACGAGTTTTGGCCTTCTGCAATAGTATTTCACGTGAGTTGCATTGTTTTTCGCGCGAGACACACTTCCAGAATAAAATTCTCCACTCTCTGTTTGTCACGTCCCACACGAGACGTATATATGTCTCATGCAAGACACCCTCCAGAGCGTCAATCCTTGCTTTTTGTTTGCTTCAACTTGCGCAAGACACTTGGTGCACCTTAGGTCTCGCGCGAGATGCTCCATTGACTCACAATTGGCTCATTTTCTTGCATTTCGAGCCCTGAAATACTCAAACAAACGTCAAGCATACCAGAGATAAAAGAATAATTAAATCTCGATAATCATGCTTCAAATTCACTGAATCCTAAACTATTTTAACTAAAAATCATATAAAACGTAAATAAAGATAACTCTTGTTGGAGAGTTATTAACTAACACAACCACAAAGGAGATAAAGAAGACAAGAAAAATCGTTCCAAGAAATGACAAATCTAGATAACCAAGTTCTAAATTTAATAAATTAATTTTTTATTCAATAGAAAGAATCTTAAACAATGAATTAAAAACAGTAGGCCTGCCACCAAAGAAGAATGATAAGAACCCCCTCTCTAACACTCACTATCTCCAACGGTCACTAAATAGGAGGATGGATTAGAGAGAAGAAAAAAAGAAGAAGAAGAGGAATGATCAAGGTTTAATTTGGTAACCAAATTCTTATTTAATCTTTAATAATATTTAATACATGATCAAAGAATCTTATCCACCATTAATTTTATTTTATCTTTTATATATTTTTTAAACATTATTCCTTTCCTTCCTTGTTATTTGTTACTTTAACCAAACTTTTTTTTTTCAAATCATTTGTCACTCTCATAATTTTTAAATAAAATTTATTGTTAATTTTTTATTATATCCCTTCTTTAAAAAAATAACTTTTTAATACTCTCTTTATCATAAAATATTTTACAGTCCAAGTCAATATATAAAGATAATTTAAAAAAATTATTCATTAGAAAAAGAAAAAGTAGAATTACTCCTCCTTAAAACACTTATATCTAAGTTACTTTAAGAGCGACATAAAACAGAAGTGAGAGATGATTAACAATAGGGAGGCAGGATAAATTTGAATGGATGGTTTATAAGGTGATACACGAATTTGTGTATTGTGAGGAGGGTCATTAGTGCATTACCTAACAGCACATATATGAGTATTTGCAAGTGGTTGAATTCCCACATGAATGTGGTCATCATGATGAGAACTAACTAGTGTCGTTGAGACGAAATCCAACCCCACATGGACACGGGAATCGAGACCGTGTACGTCCAAAAAATAACGACATTGAAAGAAGCTTCGTACAGATGATCTACATTCTCTTGTTCCTTTCAAATTTGGTGCAGCAATAACAACGGAAACACACAAATGGAAAGGAAAAACACACAGGCATGTGGGATCGATCTATCTACTATCTATGCCTAGCTTGCTTGCTAGCTAGCTAGACAATTAAACCTTGAATGAGGGAGAGAAAGAGAGAGGTACTTGAAACTAGTTTAGGTTTTCTGGTTTGGATTTGGGAAGGCACCCATCTCATGTCCAATGTTCACTTTTAAGTGTTAGCCATCCAACCGGTACACAAAAGGTTTATGCCTCTTTCAGGGTGTTGATTGATTATTATTGAATGCGATTTTATTGACGTGTAAGCTTATTAAAATCTCATCCAATAGAGGATGATGCCATATCAGCACAGTGTCTCACATTTTGTCTGTCACCGACAATGACTAATCCCATTCGAGATTTTGAGATCACCCAAGTGAGTATGTCTTTTTTAACAAAACCTTTTTCCATACACACCGTCAGAAAAATCGAATTGCTGACCAAATGTTTAAAAAACTCAGTTATTTACCAATTATATTGAGCTTTGTTGATATATTCCACATCGAATGAGTCCATAACACAATCTTTTGAATGTATAGATACGTGTTTTGTACATAGAAAGAAATGTTATTTATACGTTTTGAGAACTAGAAAAGTAGACATAGTCATGTACCATGATGGAGCCTACAATGACCTTAGCATTGGTCAATAACATATCTTGTTTGTGTGAGTGGGCGCTTATGTATTATTACTGCCGGGCCACCATGTATACAAACATCTCTCTCTCTCTCTCTCTCTCTGCCGATGGTCCTATCCATTTTTGGTTGCATGGTCCTCACACGCAATTAATGTGCATGCATCTGATCCCTTATCTTATCATTTTTTATAAAACATATATATATGTAATGCAAGCAAAAACTACAGAGATGGGTGATCTGCCATTTTTGGGGAACACTTCCGTCTTGGAAACTAGTCCCATTCTTTACCCATTTCAGATACTTTTTAGTCAATTAAAATTAATTGGTTTTTTATGCATATCAGCTAAAAAACTTGTCATATTTATGTCTTAATGTCTGTAGTTATTACAAGGTTAATGCAGATCAGTCTTAGCTGCCTTGTTAAATTTGATTTTGTCTCGTAACAATAAATAAAAACATTTACTACCATATATCGCAGTCCACTGATCCGCATTGTAGTACTTAATGTTTGTATAAATCCAATATTAATGGATATATGTTTTGAGAAGAGAAAACTATATATGAGTATATTTCATAATATTAATATTGCTCATCTCATCATGCATAAAGCTGTTACGTTGGTTTGAAGAAACTTTACTATTCAATTTTTCTAACTGATGAACCTTTGTATAGGTCTTCGGAAACTATACCGTCTTGCAATAGAATCAGTCAACTTCCAAACTTGTAACTCCACTTAAACATACACCATCCCTAAAAAGTTCGGAACTAATTAATGAGTCTTATTAGCAATATTAAGTATAGTGGTGACGAAGATAGTTTTCAGCATTTATGTAAAAAGTTTAATATTAGCAAAAGTTAATATTCCATTACAAGTTGAAAACCCAAGCTGAAACTCAACTCTTGTATTGAAGCAGTTCAACCCTAGTTTATCTTTATATATGCTATATGCCACCTAATTATTACAAGAATATAATCTTACACTTTTTTTTTGAGCTGATATAGTCTATCACTTTTATTTATTATATATTATGTGTGTGAAAATGAGAGATAGACCTATATATTATATTTTCTCAAGAAATTTCTGCTATCAAGAAATAATAATACAAGTCTTTTAACTTCTACCAAATTTTCACCACCCTAATCAGGGAATCACTTAAGCTAAGATAAAGTAGTTAATTAAAGATGTAAAATATTAAAAGAATCATGAAATTCCGTTCCAATGTTATAACTCACACAAACAAATTGGTGAAAAAGTTTTAGAAAGGGGCTGATCACAAGCACGAAACAGCTCAATGGTGAAAAAAGAAACTAAATAAAGGTGTGATCATCACTTCTTTATAAAAAGATTAATTGGGGGTGATAAGTAACTTTACTATGTCAAGAAAGTAATTATCATGTGTGAAATCGCATATAAACCCTTATTGTAATTTTTCACTCAAATGATGATTAGTGTTATAAGTAATAATTTAAAATGATCAAATTTGTGAAAATTAATATAACTGATGATAAAAAGGAAAATAAGACTAGTTATAGCTAGATAGGGTGAAGTGGGATGTGGGGTGTGGTCCATAACAAAAGTTTAGTACAATTATACAATGATTTGGATTGATCACTGATGAACTGCATGCGTCCAATGATCCAAATTTTCAGTTAATTAAATGGAAGGCCAACATGAGAGATGACTTCTGCTTACTTTATGGTACAACTCTGCTTTGCTTTATGTTCATGGTAAATAAATATAATAATAATAATAATGCAACCCCCGTTGTCCTCTTAATTAGCCCTAACGTCTACTTTTTATAGGGTGGGGGACCCTTCATCTAAAGCCATTTGAGGTATAGGACTACTAGGTCTGTGATCTTACCGATATATCCATTACCATTTAGGCTACTTATATAACACATTTTTTTTTATATTGTGATAGATATCTATGTTCCTTAAGTATTTACTATTAAGAGTTTGATTTTTAATGGTGTATATGAAAAAGATTTCGTAGTCAAAAATATATTTATTTTAATGAACTCAAACTCTTATAAGAATTAACTATTATCTTTTATAATAGATATTTTGGTGATAAAAAAAAATAAGTAATTACTAATTTTGGTAGTGTCATTAATTTACTTTATTTTACTAGTTTTTAACTAGAAATAATGTGTGGTCATTCTAAAAAGGCTCATAATTAGTTCAATTAATAATTCTTTTTATACAGGGACAACTTGATAGATTTGTGGTCTTCACAAGGCATTCCATCGAACCCCTCATCTCGTTAAGTTACGAAATGATGTTTCATTACGTTATATCATGTGGTTGGACAACTTGATAAATATTCATTAAGCTGTAATTCTATATATTCGTGTATATATTTCTGTTTACTAAAATGTCTAAAAGCAACGATATATTAATATATGATGCCACTGGCTTGAAGAGAATTCTACAATTTTAATCTGATACAATTATTTCCAGTATCTTCTGAATAAAAAAATGAATTTTTCATGAGAAATACGCAACCAGTTTTAGTCAGATAATTCGTTTTCTACTATATGAAAAGAAACATAATAAGAAAAAGAATTTCAATATTCCAATAATTACTGAATAATAAAAAAAAATCCTTATCTAAAAATTTGTAGAATATTCAATAACTATTCGCTAATAATTTCTGTCAACAAGTATAACAAATAAAAGAAATATAATAATAAATCTTTAAAATAAAAATAAAACGAAGTTTTGGTAAAAACAACTAAATCTACCCCAAAAAAAGGGCTTACCAAGGGCTTATATGCCTACATCTACATTATATAATTAACATAACATGTATGCAATTAATTAAGCAATTAATTATCCCCGCTGGGAGACTCACCCGCCATAGCCAGGTACGCGACCCAAGTCGACCCGGATTAGTCAAGGCTAAACCTTGGATATTGGACAGACAACTTAAAAAAAAAGTATAGATTTTGAGGAATTTTATTTTGAAATGTAATTCTATCCAATTAGTGAAATTAAGATTCACCATCCAATTAGTACAGTTAGTTATCATATTTTATATATTTTGGATAATAGTTGTAGTCCTTAATTATTATGTGCATACTATTTAACTTATGACTTCACTCCTACAGTGACTTTTGTGATGGGAGGTACTGAGGAATAGTTGTTAGGAGGCTGATGAAAGAGTAGAAAGAAGTTACTCCTTCCTTACTTATACCGGTATCTATCACTTGCAAATTTGATATATTCTTAAAATAATGTATCTAATTAATTAGTTGATTAAATACATTATTTTAAAAATATATTTAATTTATCAAGTGACATTATACTATATTATGAAACGGAAGAGTAATTAAGAGATATTAGTGAAAGAGAGATTCAGTTATCATTTGTTACCTAGAGGGATTAGGGAACATGAAACGAAAGTATTAATAGTAGGAGAATATAAAAACCATTTCCATTGAGCTATGAAACAAGCTCACAGTGGCAAGCTATGGTTAACAGAAAATTAATAAAATATTAAATGCATAAATTCACAATGGAAAGTTACGGACTTATATGGTGAACGTTGACTCTAACCTATTTTGTCAAATGACACAAAAATCCAATAAAAACCATTCAATAAAATATTAAGAGAATATATTGACATGCCATATTGCATAGATATGTGTATATATATATATATATACACAAGAATTATTATTTTTTAATAAAATGACAGATAAGACCATTGATTACTATTGAATAACAGTATCCATAATTTATTCTCCACATATAGACGAAATAGACAGATATTATATCAAAGGTACATGAAACTGCAATATCAATATAAAATACTACAAAAATTGTCCATTTTTATTATACTTTTAGTCTGTTGGGCATGTATTAATATTTAATGTGGAAATTTCTTAAACTACAAACAGCACCCCATTTTGACATAAAAGATATTCCTATTCTATATATTCTTCGTTTACTATTAACTAATGTGATACTTCATTACACTTGAACGCTTTATCCTGCCACTCTTAATTATCAAAGACGAGAAAATATGATGATGCATAAATATTCTTCTTATATTGCATCTCGTTAAGTTGCAAGTATTTCAAAAAAAGATTAATTACTGAAGAAAACAATTTGACGCTGTCTCTTTTACTATATTTTGACAAAAGGCGCATTAGCATGTAGCTATAACTTTATGATTAGCTAATAAGTGTAGTCACTTGTTAAAGAATTTAAAGTGAAATATTTTTATATTTTTAATATTCTTATTTTTATTTTTATTATATGAAAGACTTGAAAATTTTGTTTCTTTAATAAAAGTTTATCATTTTAAATTCTTTAACAAAACGATTGTCAGCAAAAATTTTAACTTTTATTACACTTTGTGTGATGTGCCATTTGTAATAATATTCGTTATTGCATAATTATTGACAAAACCCGATCGACTTTCTGTTTAATACATGACTTTTACCATATGATAAATAAACATGCTAACAATGACATTTCACTACAATTAATTAGGTTTTGTTAATATATATTTTTACAGTACAGGTTAAAAATATTGACTTACCTATTAGAGTGTAGTTATATAAATTTTTGTTATATATCCTCCTAATAGTTATTTTCACACTAATAAAAAAAGTATAAATATAAATATATTCAATAGTTTATAATTAAACATAAAAAGCAATCTTCTCAAAACTTAGCTTTTGAAAAAGTAACTATCATTATAGAACCTAGCTAAGTTTAATTATGCTGCTATTACCTTTTTTAGTTGAATTAGCACGTGGATTAAATTTTGTGGACATGATGTCTTAACCCTAAACTAACCCATTAGGATCAATGCTTTCAAATTAACTATATTATGGCATCCGAGATTCATTCGTAAACACGTGCCAATACATATGTTGAATATACATATGGCATTTCAAGCGCTTCACATATTTGGTATCGAACATCAGCTCTTCCAAAAGTTTTTAATACAATTAAGTTAATAACTTCTATATTTTATTACACGAGAATCATTTGAACTTACATAACGTACACAATATTTAAAAAGACGGCCAATAAAGATCAAACACTAGACTATATTTTGGTCATAGAAACTGTATACTATATCGAGGATGTGATATCTCCCAAGAGCAATTAGCTATTCCTAATAGAAGCCATACTCAGATCATGAATTCAAAAATCCAGGGAGTGACATCATGAATTGGTTGTAATTTACAGTTAAGGTTTCAACTCCTATTTTAAAATCAAAGACACGATCCTCCAATGCACTTTTTATCCAACATATTTCATGGTCAATAAAGACATTCTAGTAATTAGTTAGTATACTTGTGCTACGCATGCAATATATGTAAGAATTAATAACTATAACTGGTATGTAAGAATTAGCAACTATAACTGGTTAATGCATCAGGGTGAGGTTATGAAGAAGCCATTTGCACACATGCTATTTTCTTCAGGGTGGTCTTGAAGTAACTAGCTTTGCACTTCATTGAAAAATTATACTAATTTATTTCTATGAACGGTCAGTGTAGAACAATTTTACACATGTTAAAAAATAAGTGGTTTAACTCAACCCTAAAAGCTAGCTCGAGGGTTAAGGATTGTCTTGATGTTATACTTAATGTGCCAAAATCTAACTTATCTAAACTCTATTTCTAAATAATGTAGGACTCTAACACCCCCCTTCACACTGAAGATGGAGTGTAGAGTTTACAGGACTGGACATTTGTGGGTGGACCCATTGACAATCTTAGGATAGATTATGGTACAAACCATCTCTCCCAAAAGTTTAAGCTAATGGAAGAAGACAATTTTAATGGTTTTATATTATAAATCTTTACAACACTCAAATATGTGTTGTTAGGGGTGGAAATGGGGTGAGTCAGGTTAGGTTTGAGCTTAAATAGGCCTGGGCTTAAATAAGTCTCACCTGTTTCTAAATTATTCAGCCCGAATCTGGGCCTATTACCTATCATAGGCCTTTTTCTAAGGCTCGACCTGACTTTTTTAAAAGTCTGGCCTAGTCCGAAAGCTTGTTTACAAGCTCACTTGAAACAAAAAAAAAATAAAATTCTTAGATGTTATTTGTTATTGAAGTTATACACAAGGTGTATCTAATTATATCATTAACAGGAAAGAGAAGAAAAAACATTTTTTTTCAATCATTTAAGTTTAACACGGCCAAAATAAGTATGAAAGAAGATGAATTATATAAGTAATAAAAAAATATATTACTCTACAGAGATTGAAGTGATATAACAAGAGAAAACAAATTAATAGGTATTATACAACAGACGAAAAGAAGAAGCGTTAGGCACCTATGTCTAAGACAACGACGGAGATAGAGTTAAAGAAGAATGACTGACTCTGTTTCTAAGAGAGTAAAAGAGGTGAGAAACAAAAAGATTTTAAATATGATTAAGTCATATTATAATAATGTGATGGGATTTTTTTTATTCAAGAATAAGAATATATATATATATATATATATATATATCTTTTATAAATAGGCGACCGATTTAGCTAAAAAAATTTTAAAAAGTCTTAACCTGATTTGTTTATTAAATAGGTTAAGTCGAGTTAGGACTTAAACGAGTCAAGTCAATGGCCCTCGACGAGCAGCTTGACCTATTTTCACCGTTATGTGTTGTTATTTAGGTGACTTTTGAAATAATAAAGATAAGACTCAATTGTTTTTGTTTATATGACAACACATAACTGAATGACGGTGTAAAATTCATTTACAATGTACATAAAATTGATCTCTTAATAATATATCGGATTAATTGTTAGGTAACTCATTATATACATCTGCTGTTGTTGACATACTGGAGAGTGATATGCGAGGCAATGTCCAATTTGCTATTGATGAATTGAATACTAAATTAATTAAAATAGTGTCATATTATGACATGGAGGAATATTGCAATCATATATGATGAGTGCAAGCAATGTATAATTTTTAAAACTTAAATGCCAGTGACTGAACTACCCCTAATCCAGTAGGGGAAAAAAAAGAGGAAAAAAAAAACATGTATCGTGAAAAATCATACCTTGGTTAATTATTCCTTAAATTGAACTTAAATGACAAGCAACAGATCTTTAATTTATCATCAGCTGCAAAGGTGTGGTTGGATTGGTGCTTTTATTTTGCTCCTTTCTGCACAAAATACCCATAGCCAAAGCCAACATTAAAAGAAAAGTAGATGAAGGCACTTATTATGAATGTCAAATATTGCCTTTCCTTTATACACTACTGAACTTTGGGGCAAAACAATAACAATATTCATCATAGTTAATATACAATCTCAATACTATATATCATTAATTACATGTGTAGAAATGATCAACCATTTTGTAATCAATGAACCATGAATAACGGCACACACACACACACACATATATATTATGCCGTTTGCCTCTATGGTAGATGTTGAAGAAAAATTTGTGGGCCTGGTGCAATACTATTCCAACAATGTAGATATTATTTTCATTTATGTTTTCACTGTGGTTTATAACTACCTCTTAAAATTTAACATCCAACTTAGTCATGTTTTAAATAAGTGATGGAGTATGGTAAATAGTAGATTCAACCCTTATTACTTTGAGTTGTCACTAAAAAAACTCAGTCGTGTTTTAAAAATAGCCTACTTAATAAGAAGTAAATTACATAAACACTCACTTATTCAATAGTAAGATGAAACTACAAACTTTCCCTATTAGTGAGTGATCAATGATAATATAAAAAGGAAAACTCATAGGCTTGATTAGACAAGAGCACTAAATCGTAGATAGCTATCAACAGAAGAACAGTATACAACAGTATTTTTCATGCATGTTAGAAACTGAGGTGGAAGCATGAAACTGTGGTTCACAAAATAAAGGAAACATAAGACAGTTCTAAAAACCCTCAATGAAGCATGACCAACTAATTAAGAAAACTATATATGTAAGAGGGAATTTTTATTCTTCTTTTTTAATTTGGGGAATATTTTATCTTTGCATCCTAAGCAAGATTGAGATGTAGAAAGGAAAAAAAATACAGGTTTTATGATAATCTAATAAATGCTACACATTAAATCATATCCATTTGGATATTTTATATAATAAAAAAAAAGAAAGTCAAGTTTGAATAGGTAAGATCCTCCTAATCCAATGGAAGAATAGTAAAATCAAAATCAATTATTCCAGCCAAAAAAAGGGGGTAATCTTTATTTAGCACTTTATTTTCCAGCAGTTTCGAAATGAGGTGATGGAGATTGAGACACTGCCCAAGAATCTGAGATACTCTTTCGATTTCAATAAGAAAAGCACCACATTCAAGTGTGTAGCAAAAGAAAAAGTCCAACCCCCTATGTGTGTCTGTCTTTGTCTTGCTTATTGTGGATCTTACAACAGTCTTTGTGTATACATTGCTTTTGTGCTTTCAATTATCATACCGTGAGTATAGCATGCATTCTGTTGAATCTCTCCTTTTTATGTTATGAACAGTCTATTTGTAATAAATGTTAGGTTAATATCCAAACCTGAGAGCGACTAATATCCAAGAATCTCTTACACCAAAACAAAACCATGAAAAATGCGAATGAATCCAAGAAATAATAATGAAAATGTGTATCAGGTATCGTCAAATCCTGAAAGCAAAATGCATCAAAGTTTCATGAAAGGAGAGGCAAGAGACTCTTCATATAACCAGACTAAACCACGTACACAAGAATTTCAGAATAATATGGTTACGAAAGAATGGAACTTCATTTTGTGGTTAGTATCACTTTAATCGATCACCTCTCCCAAGTTGGTTAAGCTCCTTGATTCCATATATACATGTCCAAAAGTGTCAACTACAAGCATTGCAATGCAAATGGCTAAAGGTTATTTAAACGATCACCCATGAGTTGAGTTGTATTATGTGTACTTATTGTTTCTAAAATACTGTCTCGATTCACATTATATCTATTATTTGATGAGAGTCTAATGGGGCTCACATCTTAATAAAATCACATCCAATCCAATGGTGGATGAGGTATGAGTCGATACAGTATCCCACAAACAATGAATATGGTTAATGTTTCCTGACGAGTTATAATACTATTCATCAAGTAAGAAGACTAAATTAAACACTAGACCAAGAATCTTAAACTTGGGGACTAATGTAAATTAATGAAGTACTCCTTCATCTGGGACAAATAAATAAATAAATAATATAATTGTACGTATGTGTGTATGCAATAATGATATATAAACTTGATATAGATCAGAAACAATGCATTGAATCTGGTGCTATTGACAATTATTGTGAGAACTATTCTTCAGCAGAAATAGAATACTTACAGCTCTTGTTTAAGCCTGGATCGAGATCGATCCCACAACACACTCTTTTATTGTGAGCAGTGCTGCCGCTGCTGCTGATCCCCACCAGACAAGAAGGCGGCTGCTGAATATTATAGTAGAGAAAGACAAAGGGGACACACATACATATATACACACACACATATATACGCACACACATAGAAGAGATGCATAAGGGAAAGGGGTTGCTATTCATTAATAAATGTTAATGTAATGATATAATATATAGCAATTGTAGGAAAATAGTAATTAATTAATCCAATTAGAAGAGGAGAAAAATCACCTTTTTTACAGCTGTACAACTTTCAGCAAGCAGCTCTCTTTGGTCTGCAAAGCTAAAATGCCTAACTAAGCCGAAGCAGAAGGCAAAAGGCAGAAGGAGCAGCAGCAGCAGCAGTGTTGTGAACGACATCAACCCAACAAGGCTAACAGAAACATTAGAGAAAAAGAAGAAAGCAACAAGCTTTTCTGTGTACCATTAAATGCAATGAGAGAGAGGGCACAATACAATATATTCATAGAATATTCACAATACAATATACTCATACAATAAGAAAGAAGGGGGGACAAAATTAAGCCATATTATATATCACGACAAATATAAAACATATATATATATATATAAAATATTTGTATTGTATTTATACACAATTAAAAGGTCAAACGGATTTTCATTTCAGTCTCTCTTGATTGTGAAACGATATTTTCCTTTTTTTTTCTTCTTCAAGACTCAAATATCTCCCACCCTAATTTAAAGCCTAAGCAGTTTTAAGGCGGGCGTACTAAAAATTGAAACATGCTAAACACTAATTACTGATCAAAAGAAGAGGAAGAGGAAGAGGAAGAGAAGTCTGGGGAGCTCTTAATTTCCTTTGCAGCTGAAGAGAGGAAGAAAAAAAGAAGAAAAAAAAGAAAAGAAAAAAAAAAGAGGAGAGTAGCAGTAGTAGAAAAAATGCTGCATAGGAAAGTAGTAGCTAGCCAAACTAATTATTGGCTGCTGATCAAATTAGCTAGTGACTAGTGCTGCTGCTGCTGCCGGTATTGCAAAGAGGGATCCAAATCAAAAAGCACCGAAGTTTCCCTAATTTCCCCTCTCTGATCCGCAAACCTTGATGCCGAAGAGGGAAGTGAATTAGGCGGCATTGTCACGTGTGCTGCCGAGGAAGCTTCCCCTGGCGGCGAAGAAGAAGAAGAAGAAGCACATTCCATGTTCACCCCAAATAGCCTTAGCCGTTTCCCTGCAGTAGTAGTAGCAGCAGCAGCCACTACTCCAATATTGCCACCTGGCAGGTGCTGATGGTGTTGATGGTGGTGATGATGGGCAACGGGAACAGAATCAATGATCATGGGAGAATGAATATTCGCAGCACTCCCTCTCTCTTGTTGCTGCTGCCCCGGAAAACTTTGGTGGTCAACCGTTGACACTGACGGGGTTGACCTCAGGTAATAGACCGATCCAGATCCCGGATTATTCAGCTGATCATGACTACTGTAGCTATTGAACTGCTGGTACTGCTGCTGGTGAAAGGCATACATGTGATTGCTGTAATTGAGGTGCTGCTGCTGATAGTGGTCGTGATGGCGAGGAGGAGGAGGAGGAGGCGGCGGAACGGGAGAGGGCGCGGCGGGAGGGGAAGGCAAAGAGTACAGCCTTCCTCCCCATCGGATGGAGTAGTGATTTGGAAGGAACAAAGGCGCCACAAGGGAGGAGGCGGAAGGATGATGGTAGCCGTCAGGGGGATGATCGGGCCTCCGCCTCCAGTCAATGTAGAGCCTGTGCCTGTAGTGCTCGCCGAGGCCGCGCTGGAAGGAGACGATGTCGCCCGCGTCGAGCTTCTTCTCCTTGACGAAGCGGCTCCAGCCTTTGGTCATCACGTAGCTCTGGCTGCTGTTCCAGTAGGAGTACCTGAACCGCCAGAGCTTGCCGTTGCGGTCCTCGAAGTTGAGGAGGAGGCCCTTCTCGTTGGAGGAGGAGTCCAGCGGGAAGTACTTCTCCGCGTGCTGCTTCGGTATCACCAGCCTGTTCAGCTTCCCCACGTCGCTCGGGGTCACCACCTTGTCGAACATGTGCTCTTTCTCCACCGGGGGCCCCCCCGCCGCCGCCTCGCTCGTCGAAGGAGTGGCGCCGCCGCTGCTGCAACCTCCGCCTCCTCCTCCTGATCCTTGCAATTGGTCGTCGTTGCTGTTGGTTGTGGCCAGGGAGAGGTCCATGAAGTCTAGCCGGTGATTGGCGAAATTGGGAGATGATGCTGCTGCTGCAGCATCTTGCTGGTGGTGTAACCCTAAACCCACACATGATGAGCAATTGTGAGATTCAGTAATTGGAAGTAGGTGAGGGAGAAGGGGGGGAAGTATACAGTGCTTACTGTTGCTGCTTTCTAATTGATGATCTCTGGTGATTTGGATATTGATCTCCGCAGCTTCCTGATCTTCCTCCTCCTCTTCTCTGCTGTCAGAGTAACCTTTCACTTCTTCTTCCATCAACTCCATGGAGTAGCTAGCAGTACTTATGAATTCTGCTAATTAATAATAACAACCTCTGGATCTCAGCCAAAAATAATTTAAAAAGGGGGAAATGATTAAAAATTGAAGAGTAGGAGGAATTGATTTTGACAATAAATGGAAAGTGGAGTGGAGTCTGAAAAAGGAGATTGTGAGGTCAAATAAAACCATGACAGCAAATAAACAAAAAAATAATGTATAAATTAATTAGTAGAGGGAGGAAGATATTTTACCCAGAGAGATTGGCTAGCTGCTGAATAAACCGAAAGGCAGGCTGGGTGGGTGATGGGCTGTTAGTATAAAAACAATGGTTAATAATTGTAAGAGTAGTCGGTGCCTTGTTATTTAACCACGACCACGAGGGAGCCTCCTCCTACTAACCCTAAAGAAATTGAGACAAAGCCATGGAGGAGGATGGATTCAAAACGGGGTCAAGTTGTTGTTTGTTACTGTTGACCTATACGAATTGAGAAGCATAATATGAGGAGGAAGAGCGAGGGGAGGGGGGGGGGGGNAACTTTTTACAAAGGGAAAAAAAGCGGGATGTTACACATCGCCTATCAAGTGGGCTAACCTCTACTAGGTAGGAGGCGTGGGCTGGCCCTTGCGACACAGCCAGGCATTGGACTCATACATCATTATAATCATATCTTTAGGTGTGACGTCACCCTTTCTCATTCATCATTTCTTTTCTTTCTTTCTTTCTTTTCATTCATCATCATTAACCAATCCGCCCTTTTGGGACTGGTGAGGGGCGTGTCCGTAGACTTTGCCAAGAAAGAGACTTCCTATCATATAGATACATACTTGTTCCCTAGTATTCCATTATGATCTTTAAGCATTAAGTGATTAACCTCTAGTTTTCTAGGGTTGTCCTAACACTTACTGACAACCCGGTCCTCATGATACATGATATCATAATTTTAACATGTCCAATATTCCACATACATCCTATCTATTACATACATCTATCAAGTACTTCATTAAGATCATTGCTTGTTGGATCATGTGCCCAAGACAGCTCCCATGAGTCCCTGAGACTAGCTCCTCCGCTCTTTAAAAATTCATGGTCGCAAGGCTCTTAGGTCGCTCAGAGGTTACCTGGACCGCTCAGCGGTCTGCAGCCGAGTTTAAAAACCATGTCCATCCTTATCGCTCAGCGGATCTCAGGGACGCTCAGTGGTTCATGAGTCCGTTCAGTGGCTCATGAGGCTGCTCAGCGATACCTGGCGAAACTGCAGCATACTCCATTGGTTTTCCTTGCCTTTTCTTTCTCTTTTCTCATGGCCACTTCTTGGGAATCTTAAACATGTTCCAACAAGCATATTGCTACCTAGTCCAGGTCACAGGACCCTTCAGAATTAATTAAAACCTAACATAGCAGTTCTAGCATAACACATGAAACAACATAAACGAAGCAAGCATGGAAACACCACCAAGGAGGTGAGTAAAACTAAGGTTACCCACTTCCTTAGAGGCTTAGAGAGGGCTGGAAATGGTGATAAAGAGGCAGGCTCCTTGGGTGTTCAGTTATCCCAGATCGTTTCCTGAGTTCAGCAGTGTTTCGGCAGGGTTTCCGCAGCATGTCCGCAGAGCANAAAAACTAAATAACATACACAAGATCTCGAACTCGGAACTTTGTTTAAGCAATACCAAACCGCTTACCACTTAGACCAACCCAACCTTTTTGCTCCGCTTTTCAATGTTGTTGCAGTTTTTGGCATCCCCTTTACCATCATAGTAATATATTCTCATCATGTTCAGGGTTGTATTACATATATAATTAATCCTTGTAATGTTTTTGGAGTTTCGTATTTTGCAGCACATACAAAAAATCTCTAAAATTTCCGCAATATTGATTTAATAATTAATAACAAAAAATATAAGAAACAAAGTCCCTTTTCCTTCCCTTTATTCTCTTATTATTGCTATTACAAATAGAGTCTTATTGTTTGTATATCACAAAAATTAACATCTTGTCTAAATCATTTAGAGAAATAAACATTACAAAGTAGGTAAATAAATATTACAAAATAGATAAACAAACATTATCAAATACATAAATTAACAATATTAAACTTGCACATGTTCGTGCACACACAAAATATAGGAACAATCATTATTATACATATAAACGAGTAAATATTAAACACACATCTATCTATGCATGCATAAACGCTTGATGAGAATGTTTATTTTTTTATTTTGTAATATTATTTATCTATTTTATAATATTTATTTCTCTATGTGAGTGACATAGATATAATTTTTTGGGTTTATGAAAATATTTTTGTTACAAATAAATAAATATATATATATATACACACACGGCTGCAGAACACAGGTTTCTCCTGATATTGTGAATGTACATTATTACAACTAATGAACAGATCAGCTTGGTTGCATATTGGTGTCACCCCACCCATAATTAACGGTTGTCTTATGAAAATTAAAGCTGGAGTTTTGTGAAACTAGTTGAGTTAATGTAGATAAACCATGACTCAAGTAGGGGAATAAACCATAAAGTGGAAATTAAAGCAAGCTGAACTAACATATTCATACATTCAAACTAATTTTATACTAGTATATATGAATTCACAGCACGTGTGGTTTTCCTTTAGCTGGGTACTTTTGGACATCAATTCTCCTTCTTTTTTTTAATGTGACAGAAATGGGATTCCAAGTTAGCGGTCTGGACGGCAGGATCGAGCCCCTTAATCACCAGAAGACATGTGTGGTTGATGTACCAGTAAGCCAAATTACCATTCAATATTGCATACTTTTAGGGGGGGGGGAAATTTAACAAGTAGTAGTTTATAATGAAAAGTTTGGAGATTTTTAATGCATCTAAAAATTAATAATTTTGTTTTTCATTTTTTATTTTTTACAAGTGTTCTTAAGATATTTATTAATAAAACCCTAACTTTAATAGGGACAAACTAATTAATATACATTTCAGTATGCTAGATAGTACGTGTCCTTCCTTTCCCTCTCTTTGATTAAGTAGACCATGTTTATAATTCAAAAAATGGAAAAAAGTATAAAATCATATAACGTTGGATTTTTAACTAATAAGTGTTTTTAATAAACTTGTTAAGAAAACAAAAATAATAAATTTATTTTAAAAAAGCTAAAAACATACATATTTTTAATAATAATAATAATAAATACAATTAATTTTTTTTTTACTTAACTAATGTCGATAAAGCATTATTTAGCAAAAACATTATCATGTTTTAAGTATATAGTGTTGGAAGACTGCACCCACATTGAATTATGGTCCCAGAAAGCCATAATTAAGAGTGTGGATAGTAGCGGTCATTCGCAGAAACAAGATGAGGCAGCCATGAGATAGAAAGGTATATTACACTGGTGTGACTAGTCAAATGCATTAAGCACATATTTTTTATATTAATTATGGGTTAATACTCTATTAAGTCTTTAAATTTTATACTCTGGTCTCTAATTGATATCTCAACTTAAAAAGTAACAGATTAGTCTTTGAACTTTGTAAATGTTGGATTTGTTGTACTAGGTAGTCCCTTAACATTCATAATATTATCTGAAGTAGTCCTTAAACAATCTAACTATTTTTTCTTATTACATGAGGTAAGGACTAACGAGTGCAATTGTAAAATTCAATGACTAACCTGTTATTTTTTTTAATTGAGAGATCAATTAGGACATAAATGTAAAGTCCAAAGACCAAATAGAACATTAACACATTAAGTATTGTGCCTTTTATTTGTATTTTTTAAGATAAATATTTTTAATATAAAAAATTCTAAAATTTGTGTAGCCTTTTTTTATAAAATTAGTAAAAAAAATGTAAAACTAAAAAACAGTCAATTTTCTACTTCTACTTTATCTTAAAATAATTTTTGCAGAAACTTATTCAACCGCCTATATACTCAATTGCTCTCATACATTAGACCCAAGAGGAAAAAGAAAATAAAAATACATAACCAAGAAAAATAAAATGTGCTGAATACGTAATTATTTGTGTGCATATTTGTTTGGTTATCCTTTGAAATGGTTATGTATAACATTTCTTACGAAACCCATCACAAAAAAAAAAAAAAAAAACAAATTCTAGCGAAAGTAAAGCCTGAGGAGTGCGTAATTATTTACTATTTAGCACGGTATTTTCTTTGTTTCTTTATGTATTCTTATTATGCAGAGACGAACAGCTAAAGAAACAAAAGTGTAGGACATCCAATCCTTGGTTATGTTCCTCAAAAGCGTAAGAAAATTATTTGAGAGACCTAACTTATCAATTTACATATTAATTTATAAATTTTGATTAACGATATTTAACATTTTAAAGGACAAAATATAAAGTAAAATATTAAATGTCATTCATTGAAATGTGTAAATTGATTTGTTATGTCACCAAAATATTGTTGAAAGAGGAAAGAAAGCATGCATATCCCTGTCCCTTTGATGGTAGACTAAATGTAGTTAGATGTGTTTAATGCATTTTAACACCGCATAATAACTAATCAAACCCTGCTGCTATGTAGCTATATACATGATAGTTGGCTATGTTTATGACTAGTATGTATCAAGTGGTCCAGTGTGATCTATTTGCCCATTTCTTTGGGTTGGACAGAGCCTTCAATCACCATAAATATAAATTATAACATTTGCATCGATGATATAGACAAGCAAAAAGATTAACATTGTCATACTCAAGTTGTAGAGATAGAAACAAAGAAGAAAAAGTGGGATCAATCAAACAAGTTGCCTTTGCCTTGGCAAGAGGAATGGTGTCTAGTCACATTCCAATTACAATTGTATGCACTGGCACCTCACATATATTGTTCTGATTAATTTCTTTTGTTGTCTCTTTTGGAACTCTCATGGTACGTATTGTTGTAGTTGAACTGAAATATTTATCCTTTCTTAAGCTTCTCCCACAGTACACACACATATATAGATAATTCAAATAAATAATAATAATAATAATAATAATAATAATAATAATAAATATTATCTATTAAGGTTGGAGAGGCAATTTGGTACAACAATTATACACATGATTGTTAAATTAATGATTCTTACAATTGAGTTTACGATATTATTACATAAATGAATTAACTCGCATGAAAATTCTCTTTTTAATAAACTTGTAATTAGTTTAAGTAAACTTTAATAAAATTGGTAAATTATCGATTCTACTAACGAGTTTATGAGTTAATTTGAACTTATGGCACTTGCTTTTGCTCTTAAAATATATTAAATTTTGTTGGATACTTAGTTGACTTGTTTATATGTTATGTAATATTTATTGGGTTTATTAAGATCATTTTATATATTTATATAATTGAGTTATGTTTTATCGAATTGCAATATAATACATGTGCAAAATATATAAAGTATGATATAACTTGAGTAAGAAGCACAAACATAGACATAAGACACGACACGACACGGGACATGAACGACACACTAACTTTAAAATTTTATAAGACACAGGCAAGGTATATATATGTATAAAATTTAATATTTATAATAGTATCCTAATATTTTCTTTGATAACAAACTACCAATTTTTAATATTTTATGAATTCCTTGCAAAATATATGGAACATTTTAGATAGCTTTATGTTTTAATACTTACTAATTTTTTAAGGGTGTGTTCGGGAGTTGAGTTTTAGAGGGAAAGAATGGCTTTGGAGGTCTTAGTATAAAATTCATGACTAAGACCTTCAAATCCTTTCTTTTCCCTCCAAAACCCAACTCGTGATACACCCTAAGGGTTCATATGATTATAAATTATTTAGTATTTTTTTTCTTGGACATGGTTCGAAAACTCTTAAATATACTTCAGACATAACTACTCATAAAACCTTTTATGTAGACACTTTTGGACATGTGCAACGCATGTTTCTGACAAGCATCTCCATGTGTTGGTGTTCGCAGTGTATCAAACACAATAGTCTCACAAAGTGTCTGTACTTTCTAACATGCATTAAGCTATATTTATAATATTAAAGTGATAAAGGGGGTTAATAATATTGTTTCAAGATACAATAAATTTAGATAATTATGCTTAATATCTAATAGATGGTAACGCTCCTTAAAACACTTACAAAAATAGAGATAAGAAGAAGAAAAGAAGGGGGAAAATAAACAAAGATTAAGATCGACTGTCTTTTTTCTTTCATTTATTTTGTTATGAAATTAGCATTGTTAAATTTTAATTATAAATTTTTTATTTAATTATTAAGACCAATATTAAAAAAATTAATTATTAAGACATATTCTTTAAATAATTTTTTAAGTATGCACATTCTTATGAGCTGAGTTTTATGATTCAAGTTCAATGAAACTTCACTAGTACAATAACATTGATTACATAAAAAAAGTCCTCCCCCCATCCTTCTCATCAATTTTCCCATCTCATTTCTCAAACTAACACTGTAATGTTTACACCTTTGGTTTCCTTAAATGGGGGTTAACATTGGTTTGAGAGTAGAGTGTAACATTACTGCTATTATAAGAGAACGTCAAAATTAAACTGATCTCATTTCTTTCTTTCTTGCTTTCATTAAATGACGGGGAAGTATAGGCACGCAATAGAAAGCGATTGACATCCAAATTCACTAATCCGAAACAATTCAATGCAAAAGAGAAACCAAAGGAGGAAATATATTTGATACCCAAAATATAGAGTTAAAAGTGACATAGTATGTTACAGATGATATTAATTGGTCAATTTCTTATGTGTATTAGTTTATTATTATTATTATTATTATTATTATTATAATAATAATAGTAGTAGTATACAATATTTTTCTTTCCCCTTTTATTATTATATTGGGTTTTGCTAGTTGATGGTATTAATCGGGAAACAGTTGGTAAGTAACACTTACCGAGAAATTTCCGAGGAAATGTCACACCCCACATGATGTTCATGACAGAAAAGAGAGAGCTGCATGCCTAGATTCCTGTTTATAGGTTTAGGGCAATTAAGATTTAGGAGGAAGGAAAGGAAGGTGATAACGCCGCCCTCACCCCTTCTATTTCTTTTTTTTTTTTCTTTTTTTTTTCCCTTTGCATCTGAATGAAACACTACATCAGCATCCAAACATAAATCTCTATTGTGGGGCCCTCTCTTTGTTTTATGTATATCTGGATTAAAAACACACAAACACAATACATGTCATTTTTTTTTCACTTGAGTAATGGTTTGTGAATTTAATTTGAAAAAGTCTATATGTGTATAATAAAATGAGTGTCAATGTATAGCCAACATATTATTATACATAAAAATACTCATAATTTGTAGATAACTGGAAATAATTATTTTATTAATAGTGAATTAAGGTGCATTTAAAATAGTGATGATTGTATGTTGGTACAATATTTGGTATACACGCAGCACCACTCATTTAATTTTGATATATTTTTAGTATAATTTTTATGCTGTTTTTTTTTTTAATTCTCGTATGTTATTAGAACTTAGAAATGTTTAATTTTCAAAATAACTATTTTAAAAATCATACAAAAATAGTGTGTGTATATATATGATTAATTGATTGTATAAATATTTAACAGTAACAATATAGGAAAATTAAACACTTTTTTAAAATTAATTCTCACCTTTTTTATAGTTACGCTTACGTACATAAAATCGAAAATGATCAGTAGCTCAAAGAGATTTTTTGTTAGATGCACAAAACTTTTTATAGACATGTTTAAATATGCGTTTTGATTTCCCTTTCCTTCTTTTCTCTCCCTTTCTTAATTTTAGGACCCACCTTTGAAGGATTACAAAGCTTTAGTTCCTTTTTTTTTTTTCGCAACATTTCCTCGGTTCACATAACATTACTCATATAAATGTTATGAAAATAGGAAGGATGATTAAGTGCTTTAGCTAACTAAACAAGGTTAAAATCATAACATTAAAATTAAAAAGGCTGAAACCCTAACCCAAGACACAACAACAAAGAAATCAGAGATGAAATGATTATACCACAAATTGTGCAAATGCACTATCCCTAATGGTTTATCTTCACCCTACCCATAGCTTAAGCTCAGTGACAATGCCTTGAAAGGATTCCCTCCAAGATTAGATGTGGGATATGCTAATGCCCAAGTTCACATTGTCAGTCTAATACCACAAGTTTTGACTTGTGAACTAAGTCCATGTATAAAGACTTAACATAAGCCAACTCCAAACAACAATGACTTCCCTTCTTGTTAAACCAAAGATTAAGTTTGAAACACACTTAGACCATTGCTTCCAACGATAATTACATTATGTTTCATTAGATGTGTACAACTACATCAATATTAACTGTTTTTAGGGTTAATGCCCTATTTGATCCATGGACCTTTTACATTTCTCTACTTGGTCCTTGAACTTTTAAAAATCACATTAGTCATTGGACTTTGCAAACGTTGGACTCGTTGATCCCTCCATCTACTAGACTCTTAACGACTATTGAGGTGTTAGTTAACAATGGCATTTTCTCTCTTCTCTTATCTAGTCAGCCCAAAACGACGTCATTTTGAAGGTTCTAGGGACCAACCAGGCCAAAAAAGTCCAAGGACCAACTTGGCTTAAAAAAAGTTTAGGGACTACTTAGTCCCTCCCATCACCACTAATTCCTCCATCTTGACCTTCAGCTCTTCACCACCACCATCCACACCCTCTCCCATCACCACCACTCATACCACATTCCCACTACCCCCATCACACAAGCACACCCTAACTCCACCACTACAACAACCCTCATTCCCACCACCACCACCATCATCGCACGCCATTCTAACCATCACCAACCTCACGGCGATGTAGTGGTGGGAATGATAGTTGCTCTTGTGGCAGTGGTGATGGTGGTGGGAATGAGGGAGGTGTTGTAGTCAATGGTGGAAGATGACATAAAGGTTAGGGGAAACATTTTAAGGAGATTGTAGGCAATGCTTTTTAAGTGTTGCCCTAGGGAAATTTTTTTAACTAAATAACATCCCAAAGCAATTATAGCCAACACTTATACAACTTTTTCAACAATCTATAGGTTTAGGCAACGCTTTGTAAGAGTTACCTTAGGGAAAATGCGGTTTTTGTATATATAGTCCAAGAATTTTGGGAGTTGCCCCCTACCCTCTAAGAATTTTTTCTTGGGGGGGAGTTGCCCCCTACCCTATTAAGTTCTACCACTAATTGTAATAGTAGAGGTGGGGTGTGTATATGGTGATGATGGTAGTAGGAATAAGGTATGAGTGGTGGTGGTAGGTCATGGTGGAGGAAGTGGTGGTGGTAGTAGAGGTGTAGAGACTAAGTAGTCTCTGAATTTTTTTTTTGCTAAGTTGGTCCTTAGACTTTTTTGGCCAAATTGGTCCATGGATTATCAAAATAGCGTCATTTTGAGGTTGAGCAGAGAGAAAACGATGCTGTTTACTGACACATCAACATGCGTTAGGGGTTTGGTGGACGCAGGGGACCAATGAGTCCAGCACTTGAAAAATTTACAGATTAACATGTCTTTATTAAAAGTCTAGGGGCCAAGTAGGGAAAACATGTAACGTTTAAGGATCAAATAGGATATTAACTCCTTTTTTATTTATAAACATTAACTTTAAATATTATATATATATATATATCACTACTAGAAAAACGCTTTCTACCAACGGATTTTATCAACAGATATATGTTGACATTACCTGGAGATTTTACTCTAATCTACTAGTAAATGGTTTTCACAAGTCTTTTGGCAAAGATCATCATATTTACCGGTAGATAATTATGCACCAAACTATCTGTTGGTATATATTGGCAGGAATTGGCGCCAACACTAGAAAAATTATGATACGATTAATTCCCAAAATGCCATGTAGAAAAATTTGTTCTCTAGCACAACGCTAGACATATGTATCAAATAGAAACAATCGTCTTAATTTCATTCTTGTGAGGAATAACTGGAAGCATGAGGGTTTACTTTAATTCATGTTGGTTATGTGTGTGTTATTGATGATATATATATATATATATATCTTTCTTTAAACATAAGAGAATAGGGTGATAAAATTAACTTTAAACAATTTATGAGACCTCATAATTGCATAGGATTAAATTTTTTAGGGTTTAGGGTTTTTACTAGTGTATTTATCAGCCAAAAACAAAACGCAACATTTTGTTTGTCAAAGTTACTAACGGATTTCCTATAACTGGCATAAATTCGTCGGTAAAAATCGTGGAACCCTATTTCATGAGATTCCCTTTCTCTTCATTATTTTCTTCTTCTCTTCCTTCTCTCAAACCACTCTCCTCCTTCTCTCCACCCTCTCTTCACCATTCCTCAATCGTTCGTCTGCCTTTGCTTCTATTACCTTCGTCTCTACCAAGGCCATCGCCTCCTGTTGTCGTCGTCTCCACCGAGACCACCGCCACCCAAATCGTCGTGTCCACCGAGGCTGCTGCCACCTCAACCATAGTCTCCACTGCACCACTGCCTCCACCACTGGTAAGTCTCCCTCACCTTTTATTTATTTATTTATTTATTTTTTAAGTTTTTATTTGAGGATAATTAATGGTAATAGGATTGATGATTGTTGAGCTAGGAAATTGAATGCTTTTTTTTTTATTGTGTGTTAGTGTGTCTATGTAAGTTTTAGTGTATGTATGTGTATGTTAATTATTGTAAGTGTATGTGTGTTTATGTAATATGTAATTGATTAATTATTTGTAAGTGTGTGTGCGCGCGCACACATGTGATAAGTGATAGTGTGTGTATGTTATAAGAGTGTATGTGTGTGTGTTAAGTGGTAGTGTGTGTATGTTATAGGGGTGTGTGTGTATTTGTGTGCATGTGATAGTGCATGTGGCTTAGTGTGTATGTGATTTTTGTGTGTGTGTTAGTGGGTGACACACACTAGAATGTCGCAATTCTAGTGTGCGGTCAAATAATAATTTATAAACTAAGCAAACCCTAAAAATGTAGTAACGGGGCTAACATAGGTCATCTCACAAAGAAGTACAAGCAATTTAATTCTATTCTATTTAGACAAAATAAAATTGGGGGTTTAATAGTTATTATAAATAAAATAAAATACACAAAATAAAAGCAAAATCATGCATACAGTTCTTCATAGATCAAGGACCAATTATCATTGGTTTCACAAAAATAATGTTCATAAAATGGGTTGTTGAAGCTAGAGATCTCCAACTAATACGCAATCCTTATATTAAGGAAAGGTTCTAGCTATGGACAAGATTTGGTACTTAAGATGTCCATTGTGACGCACCTCTCTTACCTCAGAACCTCCCTAAGCATGAGATCTTAGTCTACCCTTATTTTTCCAAAATAAAACACGTAAAGATATTAAGTCATGTTATGCTATCAGTTAAAGGATTATGTTAGTATGATCATGTATGTTATGCATTTAAAACTCTTTTCATGGGAGAATATCTAGGATAGAACTATAGGTCGGCGGCAGTCTACGTTGGCCCTAGTATACCTTGTACAATCGTAAAGTAGAATAGGATTCGTGTAGATTTAGGGGCAAGACAGTAAAGCTTGGACATGGCAGCCCGTGATGCCTAGTGCCATGTATCATGAATCATTTCATGTAGATTAGGGGCAAGGCCGTAAAGCCCAGACATTTAGGAACAACTAAATCGTAATGCTCGGAACGTCTATCTAAAAAAACTCCTCAACTATATTATATTTTCAAATGCTTTTATGTATTAGTTATTATAGAAATGTTTTATGCTTGTTATGTGTGTGTGTGTGTATTATGTATTACATCTGCATGCCATGGTTTTTCGAAGTGTCCCGTGTTTTCGTGTGGATGACCTCTCGTTGATACTCTTCCCAGAGTTCTCACCCCTCACCTCCCCCTCCAGTTACAGGTTATGAAGCAGCATAGCAGAGTGCGAAGTTTATGGTCAGTGTAGCGATACCAGAATCCAAGAGTTAGCAGTTCACCTTGAGGTGAAACTATCTGTAGGAGTTGTTAGTTTATTTTTATTTTGTAATCGGGTTATGTCTAGAGTGCTCCAATATTATACAGGCAGGTTCCTCAGACCAATCGTGTATTTTATCATGTATATTTATGTTTTATATAAAATAGTTCATGTTTATTTAGAAAAAGAAAGTTTTATTTATTTTAATTAAAGTTAAAGTGCATGTTTTTACGAAAAGTGTTCTAGAGGCTTCCGTTAGGAAACTAGTCCTTTGCGTGCCGGTCACTACCCTAAGTTGGGGTGTGAAAAAAAAAATCTACAGATTGATTTTTAAGATAAAAAAAATGGTGCCTTAAATTGCATTTTTTTTCAATTTATCGCAAAAGAGGATAATGTGCAAAACATATTAATTAAGCATTAAAACGACCTATTTTTAGGCTGCAATGTTCAATTATAGAATAATAAAATAGGGTATAAAACCTCCTATCAGTGGGTGTATATCATAAGTGTGTGTGCATGCATGTGTTAGTGTTTGTGTAATTGTGTTAGTGTGTGTATTTGATAAGTATTAGTGTGTGAGTCTGTTTACATTTTTAGTGCTTATTGTTTATGTATGTTTGTGTAAGTGTTATTTAAAGTATTGTTTACCTTTTTTTATTATATATGGATTCAAAAAACAATAGAGGTAAAGGCATACCTAATAAAGGTAGAGCTAGGGGCGACAAAACAATTCCCATGCGTTGACCTCTTTATCGATGTCAACATTCACATCTACCTCCATGTTGTCCACATGGAGGTTTGTGCCCCCTCAGGGATATATAGTATGCCCCCACGTTCAAGCCCGACAGGCCTGGGGTTCTTGGTAACTCAAGGGTATATGCCCCTTCTAGGGTATATGTCTACTCAAGTCGGATATTCGGATTCAGGGTATGGTTTGTTCCACCCGACTTATAATATGCCCCCAAGACTATGGGTAGGGTGGGTATAGGGGGCTAATATGTGGATAGGACCGAACATGCCGCATAATCAGGGGTGATCGACGTGGCCCAACATTGAAGAGATGCTCATCCATGTCCTCCTCCTTCTCCACCGACAGATTCGGCCCATATGCCACAATCCAGTTCTCAGTCGGACATGGGCTCCACTAGACTTGGCTTTTCACAGGGTTTGTCCAATGACTCTCGCATAAGGATGAAGCTAGAGTCCAATGGTACTGGGTAAATGTTACTATGATTATTTAATTATAATCGATAATTTTTATTAATATTGATTCATTGAATGTTGATTATTTTTGTACTGCAGGTAGTATCCATATACGAAAACCGCCAAGACCAAGCTGACTGAGATAATCAAGAGGTTGTACAATCATCCTGTGTCGTATTGGACAGCTATTTCAGATGAGAAAATGAGGTGTATGTATGACTCTTGAAAGGTATGTAATTATGTATATTTTGATTATGTTTAATTAATTATGTTTAATTAATTTTATATATTGGAGCACTTCCTCTTTGATGAGGTTGATAGCGTTATGTATGTAGCCTTCCAATATAAAACAGGGAGACGACTACAACAATTATACAAGGCGATCAAGGAAAAGTTGGACATAAACCCCCCTCTCTTGAATGACTCAAGGGACATTTGATGCGCTATGCCAAATTTGGGTCACAGTGAAGTTTAAAGACAAATATCAAAAAGCTAAGTCATTGAGACATTTAGCAGGGGACGATGCCCAATGGTGAATCTGCTAGCTATCCTACACTCCAGGAGAGAGCCAATGGTAAAATTTTAAATTTATTAATTTAATTATTTGGTTTAATTTATTCAAGATTTAATTAAGTTTACTAACACACACACACACACACACATATAATATTTAATATATTTAATAAAATGCAGACCTGAGAGTTGGCCAGACCTCCCTCCCTCTGAGTCAGAGGTCTTTAGGCAAATCCACCTGAAGAAGGATGAGAGGGGTAAGAAGATTGTCTAAGTCGATTCGTGGTCTGAGAACACGGCGATAAGTATTAATTTACTTAATAATTAATTACTTCATTACAAGTATATTGTAAATTAAATTGTGTTGTTAACTATGTAATTTTTTTTTGTTATTTTAACTACAGACGACGCATGAATAAAAGTTGGATGAGGCGAGATTGCAGCGAACTCAGAGCTTTGGCGACAATGAAGGTGGAGCTAAGAAGGTCACGAGGAGGCGCTAGGTTGGAGGTCACCAGTGATATGAATAAAAATCGCACATATGTTTGGGGTGCAATTATCCTCAAGATGACCATGAGAAGGGGACACAAAAGATGATCAATTGCTAGAACCGCTTTTGGATCCGCCGCCATGCCCATTAAGGATGACGATCATTGCATCATTTATAACAAAGGTGAACTCCACACCCAGGCCATGCAATTGCAACAAGAGGTGACCCGCCTTCAAGAAGAGTTAAAAACACAACAAACGCAACAAAAGAAGGAAAAAAATGAAGATGAAGAAAAAGATTGCTTCCAGTTTCTCCCGCATGGGGTCACATCTATAGACAGGGAGATCATCACAGCCGCTAGGCTTTTCCTTGTCTGGCAACTCAGAGGACGACGATGATGATGAACATATCCCCTACACTCCTACCCCACACTACGACACAGATGATAGCGAGGATTCATATTGCCCCAAATACACCCCAGCCCCAGCCCACCTCACCATAGTGGTGACCACTCTTGGTTTTATTTATTTATTTATTTATTATTTTAATATTGTTTTAATGGATATTTAATTTTATTTTAATGAATATTAAATGTATTAGATATTTACTTTTGTTTTAATGAATATTAATTATGTTATTTACAGTTACAATTTTTTTAAAAAAATTTCATATATTTTTGGTAGATATATCCATTGGTAAGTTAAATAATATTATTATTATAGCTATTTATTGGTGAATATATCAGTCTATAACCGTTTTGATAAAAATTGTTTCTGTAACTAGTTATTGGTAGATATATCTGCTAGTATCTATCGTTGGACACAAAATTTGATGGTAACTAGTTACCAACGAAGTCTATACCGTCAGATACTTTTCAGTGCAAAATTCGTTGGAAACCATAAAATTCATTGGTATTCAATCAAAATCATCGTTAAATCCACCGCTAGAAAACATTTTTTTTAGTTTTGTACGTGTGTGCACGCGCGCTCTATTTTAACGTTTATATCATTTTGTTTTTTACTCCAGATGTAGGGATGCAGGCACGAATAGTTTGTGGATAACAATTTTTATTAGGTGCTAACAGTAGTTGTAGTTGTGGGTTATATATAATTTTTCGTTTGTGTGTTTACATTTGAGTTTAAAAGAAGATGATTGTAAATGACATCATTTGAAAATGTCAATTTGGGAAAGGAAATGTGACCACAGGAAGCAATAAAGGTGTTTTCAACCCCTTTATTAGTAGTATAGATAAGATTATTGCAACGAGTTATTTTATTTGAACTTATTATGCATGAGAACATTAGCGCAAACTCGCTTTCCTTCCATTACTGGATGAGATATTAATAAGACTCACCTAAATCCTGTCAAGATTGCATTTAATAATAAATTGGTACAAATAACAATTTTTATATACTAAATGTAAGTGTAAAAATTGCTTCAGCAAGAGACGATATTTTTTATTTAATTTTTAAGAGGTATATGTCATTTATAGAGACTAATCCTCCTCTGGGATTGGGAGATTATTGAAGTGTGTATGCTTTTCCTTTACAATATTCTTCATACGCATCGTCAAAAACTAAACTCTTGATCAAATAATACCTAAAAAACTTAGTCATTTACTATGTGTGATGAACTCCTTGATAAAAGAAACGAGAGAGTAGTGTAACATTAAGATGGATCGATGAAAATAATTAGCAATAGGTTGCAAATATTGTGTGGCCTTCTCAAAAAATTAAGCAATTCTTAGTTATAAGTGTTGATAATTGTTCTAATTTATTTATTGTTTATTGTTTGATCGATCACTAAATGTGAATTATTTATGTCTTTAAAATTATTCACATTTATTAATGTGTCAATTAATAAATGTATCACAAAAAGAAATTTATATTGCTCCAAAAGCACTATACAGAATTTTTCCTTAAAAAAATAGTAGCTAGCTTGAGTTATATGTATGCCCTTTAATTTGGAGTTTGGACCACTTTCTCCTATGTAGTCCTACCTACAAAACTGTACAGTACATTATGCAGCCTTTTTTTTTCTTTTCTTGAGACTGCTTTTATGAGGTGGCCTCCCTTCATTTTCGACTTCTTTTCAATGGTAGGGTTGGCTTTATAACTGCACATAATATCCATTATTTGGTGTAAGTTGTGACTAACTAAACTCAACGACCTGCAGACCAAAATAAAGAAACTAAATGATCGAGTCGAGAAGGTTTCTTTTTATTGATTCTTGATTCTTTATTTTTCTTTCCTTCCTCCCTTCCTTATTTTTCCTTTCCTTCCTTTCTTGTTCACGATTCTTTATTATTTAAGCAACGTGTGTTTTGTAGTTAAATATTTCTATTGTAAACGATGCATTCTCAACGAGCATGAAAGTCGTTGTTGTAGAGTTGCATCTATGACAACGTCGTTGTTGTAGATTCATCTTTCCCAGCAATATTAAATGTCGTTGTTATAGAGTTGCATGTAGGGCTATCAAAACAGATTTAGCCTATGAGCTAACCCATTTGTTCGTATTAAGTGGGTGGCTAAACGTAAAAAAAATTTATCCATAAAAACCTATTTAATCCGCAGATTAACATTAATACTTGAAACACAACAATCTCTCCCTTCAAATGAAAACACAAACCAATAAAAACCCTTAAATTTCCATGTTACTAGAGTTTTGGGGTGAGAGTGGGAGGGGTAGGGGCTGCAGCAGTTTCTAACCAGCCTGTAATCAAGTATTTTAAATTGAACGGATGATGCAAAAGAATTAGGGCAGACCATAATTCCCCCCCCCCCCTTTTCTCTAATCGACAGACAGCTACTTGCCATGTTTCCACAGTGAAGTACTTAAGAAACAGTTATGGGGTCATTTACACCCCCACAAAATAGTTAGCCTGTCTATACACCAACCTGAATTCAGACTTCTAATTCCTTATTGTTCTTACTCTCATTTATTTCCATTCAGTACTCTTTCATAAATTCAAATATTTATTCAGGCGCATTATCAGTTTTGTTAGGTGATCTATATATGTAGTTTGGATAATATAAACTTTGAAATGCCTATTGAAGTAGTAGTTTTAAGACTACCAGTATGTCATTATCGCTTTCGAAATGGCTCACTCTATTGAGTTAGTCCATTTTAACTTTAATGTGTTATAAATTATATCTCATTTAGAACTTATTAGAATCATCGTATCGTGTATTGTATTGTATATTGATTTTCAAATTTTACATATTATAACATAACTTATCAAATATCATAACATATTTATTTATACACACACATATATATATAAAAACAAAAAGAAAGGCACATAAAAGTTACAAAAATATGAAAAAATATATAAGTCTTGGTATCAATGGTTCGGAAAAAAATATATAATATCACCTATAATGAATATTCTTTTTTGGTAGTTAAACTTCAAAATTTTGAGATTTTAGTCTTTAATAATGTTTTAGTCATATTTGATAATCTAAATCTTACATATTATCACTTTATTTTATTTTTTGATATTCTGACCTTTATCTTAGTTTCATGTTCTAACATACTTGTAGCGATTAAAATACTAAAGATATAATTAAGATTTTATTCATGTTAAAATATTAACATGAATTATATCAAAATTGTAAATTTAAAATACGAAGTATAAGATACATATTCATATATTAAAATATTAACAATTATGATCAAAGAAGGATTAATTGGTACTATTCAATAGTTTATTATTTTTTTCTTTTTCTTTTTTAACACAACATGTACATGTGCCCTAAAGTATAGTCTACCTCCGAATAGGGCTCAGTCAAGGTATAGGTTAATTAACTATGATTATTAGGGAAAAAAATGTTTATCTTTACGTCTCATCGGAGTTGAGGCTAGGCAAAGGTTTCTTTTATCTCTTACTCAAAGTCCTCTCCCACAACAAAAAAAAAATAATAAGTACTATTGTAAAAAAAAAAAATTATACTGTCATTCAATTAAATTTTAACACATCAATAAAAAGGTTTGGTCATCACTCCACTACTTTAAAGAAAAAATACTTAAAAAACTTAACTTTTAAACATACTTATCAACTTACACATTTTAATGAATGACACTTGATATTTTATGTTTTATTTTGTCCTTTAAAATATCAAGCATCATTCAAAAAAAAAAAAAATATGTAGGTTAATAGGTACGTTTAAAAGTTAGGTCTCCCAAACATCACTCTTTTAAAAATTATATATAACATGGTTTAATTGAATGATAATATAAAAAATAAAAATGCTATGTGTACACCCAATTTCATACACCGATATATACACCATTCAAACTAGATAATTAATGATTATTATATGTATACAATACAGTTTTGCAAGATAGAACACAAACTTAAAGACATTAAAGCACAAACATTATAGGCGTTAAGGCACAAACTTTATGCGCATTCATGCACAAACTTTATTTGGATTACACTACAAACCTATAGTTTAGAGTTATATTATATGCAATCTGAACTTTATTTAAAAATGCACAAACATTATAAATAGTAATGCACAAATTTTATGTGTATGAATGCACAAACATTACAAAATTATCAGTGTTTTACAATCTAAACTTTATTTTAAAAAATGCACAACCATTATATGTAATAATGTACAAACTTTATTCCCATGAGTGCACAAACTTTACAAACTTGTAGATGATATTCTCAACTATATTTAAGTAAGTGCACAAACATTACAGGTGTTAAAACACAAACTTTATGTATATAAGTACATATATGTACAGTGTATATTTTTTAGTGTACTTGTAGTAGGACTCTATAAAAAAAATTATATGATCTATGCATGGCGATTAAACTCAAAGAAATGCAGGGTAACACTTTTTCCCCAACATTCATTTAAGGCACTTGTATATAAATTCAACAATCAATTAGCTGCGACTCTTTTTTGATACAAACAACATCAATATTAAAAGGAATTGGGATCATCATATACTCGTGTTATTGGTGATCAGTTAGTCCATTTTGGAAGCTCAACTTCTTTCAGACCAGAAACGAATATAATCTTCATAGAATTTACTTAAAGTAAACATATAATTTTTTTTTGAATCATGCTCTTTGATCAAATAGAAAAGAATTTTTTTAAAAAAAAAAGTTCCACTTATCAGATATGGAGCAGATTAAATCACTGAAGGTACAACAACAACTTAAGCCTGAAGCCAACGGCACAAGCAAGCAAGCTATCAAGGAATACACAAGCTTGAAGCCCAAGCTATGTGATAGTTAGGAGACTAAAGCACTTAGTAGAAGTAGTTAAAAGTAGTTAGATGACAGCTGTAAACATCAATAACTTAATGATCAAGTAATATGTAAATGGCACATGTGTGTGTGTGTGTATATACATATATATATATATATCAGTAAGAAGTTCGAGATGGTCATTCAGATCATTCACTCAGTTTCCATTCCTTGAGTTATGTGCATTTTCTTTCTATACCATTCCAGTTTTCACATGGTATCCAGAGCATTTTGCTTCGGCAATGGCATCGCACATTCAATCACGAAAATTTCAAGGCTTCAATCTTGATCTTCAAGATTGAATTACCTTTAGAGGTTTCAATCGATTTGAAGGAGCTTCACCGAGTGCTTGATGAATCCTTGAGCATTTTTCTCAAATTTCATTTTGAGAATTCATTAGAAGCTAGCGATTTTTTTCATCAATTTTCTGTCATCATCTTTCATTCATTAATCTTGAACTATTTGTTCATCATATCAATTTTCTGTCATCTTTCATTCATTGATCTTGAGCCTTCTTATCACCTGAAAATTCTTCGTGAGTTCAATTTTGAAGCAATGGAAGAACATGTTAATACTGATTCTGATTCTGGAAATAATTTCAACCAAGAGAATGTGTTTTTCAACAATCAAGGTTTTGCTACAAGGAATCAACACAATCAGTTGCAGCAAGCATACAACCCAATGAGTGATCCAATGAGCCCCTACTTCCTTCATGCAGGAGAGAACCCTGGAGCATCATTAATATCAATGGTCTTAACCTCACAAATCTACCATTCTTGGTCAAGATCCATGCGAATTGCACTCAAATCGAAGAACAAGCTTCGATTCATCGATGGAACACTACCACAGCCTCAGGTAACTGACATTAACTATTTTGCATGGGACAAATGCAATACGTTCGTCATTTCTTGGATAACTCAGTCACTTAGTCAATATATTCTGCAAAGTGTATTGTGGATAGACAATGCCTTTGATCTGTGGACCGATTTACACCAAAGATATTTTGAAGGAGATGTCTTTAGGATTGCAAACTTGCAAGAGGAATTGTTTGCAATGTAACAAGGGGATTTAAGCATCACAACTTATTTTACCAAGCTGAAGGGAGTTTGGGAAGAGTTGGATAGTTTCAGACCTCTGCCAATGTGCAATTGTGGTCCTATGTGCATGTGTGTTTTGAGAACAATAAAGCAATACAGAAGAGAAGACTATGTTGTTCGATTCTTGGGAGGCTTAAATGATCAATACTCTGCAGTTAGAGCTCAGATTATGCTTATGAAACCATTGCCAGAGATTGGTTCTGCTTTTTCACTTCTTGCACAACAAGAGAGGTAGCTGAATGCCAGTTCTACTGAAGCAAGATTACTTGCTGCAACCACTGATAGAGGATCTGCTCCTAGAGGTCAAGGCAGAGGCAGAGGCAAGCCTCAGACTTCAGGAAGAAATAACCAAGCTGAAGTGAATTCCAAGACATTTTTTGACCCAAATGTGACTTGCACACATTGTGGAAAAGAAGGGCATCCAGTTGAGAGGTGCTTCAAGAAATTTCCCCATCTGCTACAACAGTATAGAGAAAGGATTGCAGCAGCAAATAATGTCACTGCTGAGGATGATTTTGATGAAACCAGCAGTGTGATTTCACACCACAGGGAGAATAGGGATAAGCCAAGCCTTGATTTCACTCCTGCATAGAAGCAAGCATTGTTGAACCTGCTACAGCAACAGGACAACAACAAAGATTTACTTTCTGCTCATAATGTCAACCATATGACCACATTAACTCACACATCCACAGATCCATCAGGTAAGCATGTCCTAGCTCTAGGTCACCAAAAATCAAAACATTGGGTAATAGACACTGGTGCAACAGACCATGTGTGTTATTCACTCAATGAGTTCCAAACCTACAATAAGATTAAGCCATTAAGTGTTAGGCTACCTAATGGAACAATTAGTAAAGCTGAAATTTCAGGGATTGTGGTATTCACAAATGACCTATATCTCACCAATGTTTTGTTCATACCCTCTTTTAATTTCAATTTAATTTCTGTGTCTAAACTTACCGGCCACATCCTTGAAATGTAAAATGATGTTTAATGACAAATTGTGTGAGATACAAGATTGCCTCACTTTGAGGAGGATTGGTGCAGCTTATGTGAGAGGAGGCTTATATACAATGGCTAAGAATGCAGCTAGAGGAACAACAAGCAACTCAATTTCAGGTTGCAGCAAACAACATGTGAGAATTTTACATACAACATCAATTTCAAATGCTAGCTTAATTTGGCATCGTAGGTTAGGACATTTAGCATATGATAAACATGTAATAATGCACAAAAAGTTTCCCTTTGTAACATGCATTAAAAATAAAGATCCTTGTGATTCTTGCCATATGGCAAAGCAAAAGAAACTTTCTTTCATTTCCAGCACTACTATCTCTACTAAATGTTTTGATTTGGTCCACATGGACACTTGGGGACAATTGCAATCCCATCTACTAGTGGTCACAAGTATTTTCTTACTATAGTTGATGATAAATCTAAATATACTTGGATATTTTTCATGAAAAAATAAAAGTGAAACAGCTAAGCTGGTCAAAGACTTTATCACATTGATCCAAACTCAGTTTTCCATCATTGTAAAGGCTATTAGATCAGATAATGGAGCAGAATTTGCAATGACTGAATTTTTCAATGAAAAAGGTATTATTCATCAAAGATCTTGTGTTGAGACACCACAACAAAATGGGATAATTGAACGCAAACACCAACACTTATTAGACATAGCAAGGGCACTGATTTTTCAGGCCTGTGTTCCTAAATGCTTTTGGCATTTTGCAGTTAACCATGCTGCATATATAATTAACAGAATACCAAGCAAAGCACTTTGCAATAATTGTTCCCCTTATGAAATATTGCATAATTCATTGCCTTGTATCAAGCACTTAAGAATTTTTGGTTGTCTAGTCTATGCTTCATCCTTAACATCTCATAGAACCTAAGTTGATACAAGAGCAAAAGAAATGTGTTTTCTTGGGATTCAAGTCAGGAACTAAAGGGTATATTTTATATGACTTACACATTAGAGATTTTTTTGTCTCGAAATGTAATTTTTTATGAATCACATTTTCCATTTGCTGTTGTTATACATGCTTCTCAACATTCATATACTTCTTCATCACCATATGCATCTTCATACATTCAATCAGTAGATCCATTCATTTGTCATACATCATTCCATCTATTACACCTTCAGCACCGTCAATAAACCACAATAGTATATCAGCAGCAGCACAGTATAATTCATCATTACATCCCACATCAGACACAAATTTGCAAGATATTACAGATCTTGCCAACACCATTGCATCCCCTGCATCCCCTGCATCAGCATCTGCATCAGACCACAATTCAACATCCACTACATCTCATCCAAATACTCATACATCATTACCAGAAATTAGAAAATCTCACAAGCCGAAAAGGGCCCCTACCTACCTGCAAGATTACCATTGTATGCTAGCCAAATCATCACCAAGCGATCCACCATCCTTCCAAAGCAGGTACCCTATCTCTCACTACTTGACTTACTCCTCATTTTGTGCTAACCATAAACGGTTCACCTTAGCCGTGTCAACTAAACCTGAGCCTAGGAACTATGAGGAGGCAGTGAATCATTCTTGCTGGCAGCAGGCCATCAATGCTGAACTTTCTGCCCTTGAGAACAATCACACTTGGATTTTAACCTCTCTTCCTGCTAGGAAAAAGGCCATTAGATGCAAATGGGTGTTCAAGGTAAAGTACAATGCTGATGGCACCATAGAAAGGCATAAAACAAGACTAGTAGCAAAGGGGTTTATTCAAATAGTAGGCATAGATTATCAAGAGACATTCAGTCTCGTGGTCAAGATGACAACCCTGCGAGTTCTCCTGGCAATAACAGCAGCCAAGGGCTGGTACCTCCAACAGATTGATGTTAACACAACATTCCTTCATGGAGACCTCAATGAGGAAGTATATATGAAGGTCCCTCCTGGACTTGTTGTTGCCAACCCTAAGCTAGTTTGCAAGTTACAAAAATCTCTATATGGCCTTAAACAAGCGTTAAGACAATGGAATGCCAAGTTGGTTTCAGTTATCACTAATTCCAATTTTGTCCAATCCAAGTTCGACTATTCTCTCTTTACAAAGCAAACAGACCATGGCTTCACTGCAATCTTGGTATATGTTGACGATTTAGTATTGGCAGGAGATGATTTAAGGAAAATTCAGGTTGTCAAACAATTGCTAGATGACTTGTTTAAGATCAAGGACTTAGGCAATCTGAAATTCTTTCTTGGCATGGAAGTGGCTCGGTCCTCCAAGGGAATTGCTCTCTACCAAAGGAAATACTGTCTTGACTTGCTCTCGGACTATGGCTTTCTTGATAGCAAACCTACAACAACTCCTATGGACTATCATGCTAAGCTTGCCAAAGATTCAGCTGAAGTTGTCACTGAAGTTACAGCATACAGGCAATTAATTGGTAGATTGCTCTACTTAACACACACTAGGCATGACATAAGCTATGTTGTGGGCAGGCTAAGTCAATTCTTAGATTATCCAACTCGAGCTCACCTTGAGCATGCACACAGGGTGCTTAGATATTTGAAGGGGTCACCAGCAACTGGGGTTCTATTCTCTGCTACCTCTGATTTGGTTCTTCAAAGTTATGCCGATGCAGATTGGGGAGCTTGTATTGACTCTAGAAGGTCTATTTCTGGCTTTTGTTGCTTCCTAGGGCCATCATTGATATCTTGGAAGAGCAAGAAACAAACCACGGTCGCTCGTTCCTTCAGCTGACGCTGAATACCGAGCCTTGACCCAGGCCACTTGTGAGATTCAGTGGTTGTTATATCTACTAATAGAATTTCGAATACCAGTAACAGCAGCAGTGGTTCTTCACTATGATAACCAATTGGCCATACACATTGCTGCTAATCCGGTCTTCCATGAGCGGACAAAGCACATTGAGATAGACTGCCATGTAGTACGGGACAAGGTTCAGGCAAAAATCATCAAATTACTCCCTATTGCATCAGCAAGACAACTAGCAGACATTTGGACCAAACCCCTTGCCCCTGGTCCTTTCCATTTCTTATTTTCCAAGCTGGGCATGATAGATTTCTCTCACGCTCCAGCTTGCGGGGGGTATCAGATATGGAGCAGATTAAATCACCGAAGGTACAACAGCAACTTAAGCCTGAAGGCAACGACACAGGCAAGCAAGCTATCAAGGTATACACAAGCTTGGAGCCCAAGCTATGTGATAGTTAGGAGACTAAAGCAGTTAGTAGAAGTAGTTAAAAGTAGTTAGATGACAGTTGTAAACATCAATAACTTAATGATCAATATGTAAATGGCACATGTGTGTGTGTGTGTATCAGTAAGAAGTGTGAGATGGTCATTCAGATCATTCACTCAATTTCCATTCCTTGAGTTCTGTTCATTTTCTCTCTACACCATTCCAGTTTTCACACCACTTCTGTCTAAACAATAATTTGAAATTAAAAATCATGCTAAAATGGAATTCAATGTGATCCTACATAACTCAATTTGCATCCTTCAAATTATGATTGGGGTTTTCTCAACCTCAAATTAAACGCACACTATTTTGTGAGATTCTTTTTTTTTAAAAAAAAAAGAAGAATCTCCTAATTAAATTACCAATTATTCTATTCGCAAGATACAAGCTTTACACATTAAAGGAAATTATTTTGTCCAGTCATATAGAGTTGTCACGTTGGATATACTTTTATTTTTGAGTAAACCCATGTATCTATTGCCACACCTGTAATTAATTTCTTTTTAGTAACTGAACTCAGATAAAATAATAAACTATTAGTCATGAAATATATTTTTATTCCTATTACCCGGTTTCAACTTGTACCATATGGTTAAAGGGTACGAGTCGTAACAAAATGTAAATGAAACATTTCTTTAAAATTGAGCAACTTTTATGAAAGGTTACTAAAGATTAATTAGGGTGTAGTGCACGATGAAGTAGTATCATCATGCCACATCTTGTGATTTGCAAGATATATTTTTAGTCATACACAAAATGACATTTTAGTTTTAAATTGTGAGTCCTACAAAATTAAAGGCTGAAATATTAATGTCATTAAAGAAAATATATTTATCCTCATTTATTTTGAGATATTTTGTTAACTCATTAATTATTGATCATTGAATTAGATCTTAATAGGATTCATAACCATTAAAATCCTCATTGAATGGTGCATGAATGGTGAATCAATACAATGTCCCAAAATAAATGAATTCAAATAACATTTCTCATCTCTCTAGAATCACACAAAAATGTCTGTCAAACATTAATTGCAAGATAATTCAACTCTCTCTCGCATGGTGGTCCAGTCTCTTGCTGAGCTGTGTCCAAACCCCAATTTTCTTTTCAAGTCCGTAATTGAAATACTCTTCAAAATTGTTTTTGCTCCCAACCCTAAATTAATTAACAAGTTACTTTACTTTTACCACATGTTTGAGCAGTTGTAACTAAGCCAATAAGATTAAATCCGGCCTTTAATAATTGTACCATTAATATATACATATTATATGCAAGGAAGATTTGTGCCGTGCGACTTTTACTGTTTAAGAGAGAGACGTGATGGGAGAAAAAAGATGATAAATAGCCCTACCAAAATCAAAACATATATATAGTTAGCGTTAGGATACAATTGGGACAAAGTGATCCCATGAGGGAACTTATATTAAAGGACAAACCCACGTCAATCTGTGACAGCCTTGCTGATCTAGAATTCTGCTACCACCACCATCACTAAAGGGTATATATATATATATATATATATATA
>QANU01014009.1:666335-678510 GCA_003254905.1 Nissolia schottii
TATATATATATATATAACGTCATTTATATTCATTTTATCGTATTACGTGTCAAATATATTTATTTATTATTAAATAAGATTTTTTTAAAATATACATTATAAGTGATAGAGTGACTTTATTACTACAATTTGCTGAGATTTAATTCGTCTAATACCTAAAAATAACGTATAAGTCGGTATATAAAGGGGCAGGGGAGACCACAGAATTACGGGGTGGGACCATATGTAAGGGAATGGGGACACATAAAAATCAACCAGATTGCTGGAAAAGGAACTTTATTCAGTGGTGGCGAGATTACCCAAATAATTCCATTTGAGATGTATATATAACTATATATATGGGGCACAGTATGGTGGGGGAAGCAAGAGTACAATAGGGTTGTATATTTGCAATATATAATAGGGCCAAAATAAATAGTAGGCAGCAGCCTGCACCTATATATATGTAGGTAGCTGTAGAAGCATATGCATGGTAATTACAATTATTTTCCCACCCTTGAGAGTAGTAATTGACACACATTCATCATAATTCATTCATTCACCCTCGTTAATTTATCCTTTCTACAAAAACATGAAATTTAACAAACCCCACACTACTAGCTAGGGAGTCTAGTTCTCTCACACACTATTATATATACGTGCCCTCACTACTACACTACCTTCTGAGAAAACCGTTGGGCTTTCTTGCTGTAGGGTCGCTTTCCCAATTAATCTCTCTTCAATTGCAAATATACATATAATGCATATAGTGAGTATTAGGCCACTAGGTGCTACAGCACCCTCCGTCCCCCACCCCTAGCTATACTACTATACCTTCACTTCCTTCTTTCTCTCTTTCATATTTATTCATGTATTGGCAGTAGCATATGTTTGCTTTTGTGGTTCTCGCTTTTGTTGCTTTCCACTGAAAACTTATGTTACTATAATTATGGCATGGATTCATTCATATCTGCCTAGCTGTATTCTTGCCAGCACTGCATTGTGCATTGTATTCTATGCCCTTGTGATTTATTTCTCACAACATCCCCCTCCCCCCACCCCCACCCTCATTAATATTTTCAATCTCAATCGCCCGGGGTCTATATTCACACATCCATATCTCATATGCACGCACACTCCAATTAACAGCAATACATATATTAGCAACTGCCGTTTATTTCTTTATATCCTGATGTACGTGCATATGGCTAGGTTCAAGTTTTCATATATACACTATTTTGCCGTACACAAAAACTTCGTTTAGAGAAAAATGTTTATTTCAATTGTGTTAGGAGGGAACCCAAATTCGGAAGAGATTAACATCAATGGACTAAGTGGAAAAAATATTATACACAAATATCATGAACAAACCTCGAATGCTCGGTACGTCGGATTCAAACCATTGACTCTAGTACCACTTGTTGAGACATTACTAGAAAATCACTCAATAGCATCAACTTTACCGACAGGATTATGTATATTATTGATGGATTTACTACAAGAAAACAGACTATTACCGTCTGCATATTACCGTCGGCACAAGACCGACGGAAATACCGCCGACAAAATCTGAGATTGCCGACGGCGAACGGGTAAGCTAAGGAAAACCAAGAGTCATTGGGCCAATTACCGTCGGATAGATGTATTAACGGTAATAGCAACGGTAAACCACATTACCGTCGCCCACAACCGACGGTATATACTGGGAAAAGGCGCGACGACAAACGTTTCGAAATACCAGCCGTCGCGTCAGCAAGCGGTTCCGTTACCGTTGGTGACAACGTTTAACCGACGGTAAACGTTTCGATATACGAGCCACCGCCTCAGCAAACTGTTGCCATTTAGTGTCCTTTACCGTCGGTATTTGTGCCTCGCCGATGGTAGCTGGTCACGTTACCGTCAGTGACTGCATTTATCCAATGGTAATTTTTCGAGATACGAATCAACGCGTCCCCAACGACTAAGATATTAAATAGACGTTACACCATTAGTAATATTCCGGTCTGTAACTTTGACTGATGCACTCAAAAATTTGTCACCTTTTTTTGTGACAGGCAAAACTGTTGGTAACACCTTGACACATTTAAGATATTAACTGACAGAAATGTTCATCTCTTGTAAAAATTAATTTTAATAAAAAAATTATTAATTTTATATTTCTACACTATTAATACAATTATATCATTACAACATAAATAAATACAAAATTCATTAACAATTCAAAATAATTATATTATTATTCATATTTCTTACATAACTGCTTACACATTTCTTCCATAATTTTTAAACCCTAATCTAATTGATCATCATTATTGGCAAAGGATTCTAAACCCTAAATTAGGGTAGTCTAATTAAAAAATCCTAATTAAAAACTATAAATAAAATTAGATTGATCTTTTGATGGCAAGGGAGGATTATCGCCCACATCAACATGACCAACATTAGTAGCAAAAACAAAAATGATAAAATTTAAATTAATGATGTTGCGACAGTTGACGAGTGTCTCTTTAGACCTTATGTTTCAGTGGCGGACTATTGTCTCTCTATGCTCAACGAGCATCCATTTGTGCTAGACCATGTAGTCTTTCCAAGTGAGCAATCCAATTTTGCAGATTTTCCACCATTATGTCAATCTCGTCAAATAAAGGCGATGGTGGATTGTCAAAGGTGGCGGTGCATTTTGGTCCTCAAATTCTAAAAACAAAAAAGAAATACAAAATAATCAAAACCCTAGCCCAAGGCAAAATTTGTAACCCTGCATATCAAAATCCTAACCCTAACCCCAAAAATTAGAAAAATCACAACATGCATTAGAACTATACCTTAATAGTAATCATAAACATAATAATTAAAACCATACCTTAACCCCAGACTTAAACCCTAACCCATATAGCAAATACATGTCAACTAGCTAGAGAGGAAAAAAAAAAAGAAAATCCATTGCAATGGTGGTAGTGGTGGCTAGCTCGATGGCAACAAGGAGCGTAGTGTTGGCAGCAGTGGGAGTGCGACTGTTGTGGTGGCGGTGTGGGTTTGGTGGTGTGGGGAAGAGTGTAGAAGAGAGTGAGAGTGAGAGGAAAGTACCAGTGAGAGTGATATGATTTGTACATATTGGGATATACATGTTAAGTTGATCAATGGATAAAACTGTTGGTAAAGTCATAACATGTAAACTCCAAGACGTTCTCGAAATTGCACCCTTTCTGACGAAATATTTTGTCGATATGCACACTAATTGAAGGCCTCATTTCGCGAGTGTGAAAATCATGTATGTCTCCCAAACAAAATTCAAATGCCGACAGAATATTCCGTCGACAACAACCTAAAAATATTTTTAAAAAATATTCCACCACCACCATCGAATTTCATTGGTAAACTGTTGTGCTAAAAGGCACAAGGTTTTCTCGACACTTTTAGCGTTGGATTATGAACCCATTGATAATTTTTGGAGACATGGTCTCCCAGAGGTATTCTGATATTTTTGGGCTCAAAATCGATCAGTAGCTACCAACAAAATAATTATGTCGATAATTCTGACGCTATTTAGTATTTTTCTAGTAGTGAGAGGGGAGCTCAAACTCGGAGAAAATAATATCAATAGACTAAGTGAGAAATCATTCAAACGAGTCAGATGTCATATCTTAGCCTAAAATATTAAGGCAATGGATTTAAGCGTCTTTCCAAATATATATTCTTCATTTAGTATAAACTTCATAAACATAGAATTATTTTACAGTCACACTTGAAACACAAGAAATTCAAAATCAAGGTAATATAATAGAATACCAACAAATTGAATCAATGCTTAGTTGGTTCAAGTTATTCGCACTTGTTTTCCTTAAACAATATCTCAGGTTCGAGGCTAATGAACTTCATATATGAGTGGTTTAGATTAAAAAAAATACACAAATAGCAAACTATAGAAAATTAGAAATATAATTCAAATTATAATAAGACACTCAACACACACACATATATGTATATAATAAGACAAAAGGGGAAAAATTAAAGTAATTGTATATCATTATAACACAAGTTTGAAATTTAGTAACAAGTACAAAATATTTGTATTACTAAAATATGAAAAGTGTTGTTGTTTACAATAGCAACATTTTTATTAATGTTAATTATATTTAAATTATGTTACTGAGAACTATAGCAAGATTTTATTATATTTTTCGTAACATTTGAAAACGTTATAATTTAGGAATTTTTACAAGTATATTCCCCAAGTGTAACAAATCCCTGTAATATGCATATGATACAAGATTTATAATTGTATGGGCGACGGTACTGAAATCGCCACAAGGCATGGCGATTTCAATACCATTTTTTTATTAAAAAAAAAATCTGTCGTGTGCTAAAATCGCCAAGGGAGAAACGATTTCAGCACTGACAAGACCTGAAATCACCTTACCTGTTTGCAATTTCAGCCCTTTTTTAAAAAAAATTTAAAATCGCTCTACACTATGACAATTTCAGTTTTCCGGCTCATATGTTTGTAATATTCGTATCCAACCTATTTTTTGAACCACCATTATGTCCTAACCGGCCCATAGAAAAGTTAATGCCCCTATAATTTACCTACATATAAGAAAACTAAAGAACTTGTGCATATCAACTCTCGCTGACTAATAAACTTAAATAGTTGAAGTAGGACATAATAATATTATGCCAATTAATTTCAAGTGAAAATCTTAGCTTCGTAGTTTGTATGAACGTAAAAACTCTTCTATATTTTAAATGACATGTGCTATATTATTTGTTGCGTAGGAATCATATTTGGTTAAACTGATCTGTTAGCTAGTTTCTATAGTTTCTTTGACTTTTTTTAATACGCTCCTATATAATTCAAAAAGTGTGAAATTGAATCTTTATATTTTCTATTTTTCAAAAAAATCGTTATAACGCTTGCAATACCTTCTCATGTATTTTTTTAGACATTAATTTTAGGAGAGCGAGAAGAAGGAGGCACGGCGAATCCAGAAATCAACACGAGAATGGAGATATCCTTGTTCAGGTATACTTTACTATAGTCATAATGATCTTCTCTTCTTCTGTTTTCTTCAATTTCTCTTTGATGTACTTCTCCTACTATGAACTAAACCCCTTTTGCTTGGGTGTTGAATTAACTTCTTTGACAATGTTATTTTGATTCAATATTTACTTGATTCATATTTCTATTAATAAAGTGTTTATGTCTGTTGTTAATGCTTAGCTACTATTTTATTTCTTTGATGACTTGCATGAATTATAGATAATGATTGTGGGTGTGCTTCAGGATATATTCACTATAGGTTGAGCAAAACTTAGAAATGAACAAATGCAACCTATATGGTTAATTTATGAGGGATTCATAGTACATTTAACTTTCACTTAGGAGTAGTTTGTGTTAATTAGAGATTACACCGTCAAACTTAGGAGAAGAGAATTGCATGACTTTGGATAGACTTATAGTTAGATTTGGAACCCTAACCATCAACTCGAGACCTCTAGAAGAGTGGGACACTATGTCGAGCTAGAGCTGATTGACAATATCAATCCGTGAGTAAAGAATATTTTATAATTGTTATGTTTTAACCTTTTCTATTCCTTGCACTAGTATTTAGATTTCACTACTAATAAAAATGACTACTTCAGTTCAGGATACTGTAACTATCCATTTCAACACATGTTTTTTCTTTTCAGGTTTTAAACTCGAGACTTTTTAAAAAGGTAAGGAGCTTGTCTGCCACTCAGTCAACCTTGGGTTGGTTCCATTGCGGTTTAACTAAATAATCCTAATTTATATATAGCAGCGTTTATAATAAATTTCTCATACTTACTTTAATTGAAAAGTAGCGACAACTAATGTGTATATACATGTGTGTGTATTGCAAGTACTTAAAAGTTAACTAACATTATAACTTTGCCCGCCTAGCTATCTAACTAGACTGCACCCTTTAGTTTTCTGGGGTCCGATCCATATAAATTATGGTTTTGCTTTAAGAAGATAATTCAAAGATATAATGATCGATCGAAAACTATTATGTCAGATAATGGTGGTCCAACAAATGGGTATAATAATGTAGCACATAGAATGCGATGTCGACCCTATATGTGTATGTAAATAAATTATTGCACAACACGATTTTCTTTATTTTATCTAAGGTTTTTTTGGCCCAAATTCTGTATCCGTGATTCAAGACATATGGGACATCACGCAGAAGTTGAAACATATATATAGCTATCTCAAAGGTAAAAAAAAAAAAAAAAAAAAACTTAGCGTTCTATTAGATTTGGAAAATTAATTTTTCAAGAATGTTAACACCTACGATCCATAATCTATCTATGACCTATAATATAAGAGTGAGTATTTTTTTGTTACATAATATAAGAGTAATATTAAAGTTCTTCCGCTATTAATATCACGAAGCTTTTTTTTTCCTTAATTTTGAAATTGTAAATTTGTGATTATTTTTTAACTTCATTTTCTTTCATTAAAGTTTTTCTAATACAATTATTTCACTTATTTCTAATAATATTTGTTTTAATATATATTATTTTTATCTTATTTTATAAAAAAATATTATTATTATTATTTAGTAATTCTTTTTTTATTCAATTAACATTGAATTTGTAAAATAAAAAATAAAGAGTCACAATTAATGTAAAGGTTTTTCACATCTTAAAATACTCATTTAAAATGTTAAAACAAATATGCTAATTTTTCATATAATTTATGCGTATGAAGTCGAAAATAATATAATGTTATTTTAAACGAAAAATTCAAACAAATAACAAGTAAAATTAGAACATAAGTCTTTTACTATACTTTAAAATATTGTGTTTAGGATACTTAGAACATATGTTATTTTCATATATTTTTTGCTAAATATTTTTAACTAAATAATTTCAATTAAATATATAAGTTTTTTTAAAATATTTAACTAAAAAAAATTGTAACAATAAATATTTAATTTATACAAATTGTCCAACGTGTGAGATAAATAACTAACTAATAAATAAAATTGAGAAATGAATAGTACTTTAAGTTATAAGTTTAAGGTTTAAATACTATTTTGGTGCTCTCATAGTTGCATCAATTTTTCTCTTATGTTCCTTATAATATTTTTTTTTAAGTATAAGTCGTGATAGTTTCCTGCGTACTATTTGGGTAATTTTGATCTTTGAGGGACCAAAATTAAAATAAATTAGACTATAGGGATCAATTTTTATGAAAAATAAAGATGAACTCTTTAAACAAATTAGCAAATATATATATATATATATATATGCTAAAACACAAAAAGACAACCACTAGGATTTTGAGAAAAACGCTGAATTCCGATGGGTTTAACAAAGAAATATGTCGCCAAATATCTTTTTTGACAATGTTAACGTAGAAGCTTACTGTTATCAATGGATAATGTATTCACTGTAATATTTTTCAAAATAATGTGGTGCCAAGTGGCACCTACATATTACCGTAGAATATATCCGCTGGTAATCACTAAAATAATTTTAAAAATATGAAAAATATTTACCTCAGATATATCCGACGGTAATTACTAAATAATTTAAAAAAAAAAAAGAAAAACATTTACTGACAAATATATCTGTCAGTGAGTGGTAATTTTTTAATAAATTTAGAGTTTTGGGTTTAGAGTTTGGAAGTTCGGTTTTATTAAATTTCTTGTTTATCTTCTTTAATAAACAATCACAACATAAGCACACCACTAAAAGGTTATGATACAACCAATGGAAATAATGAATTCATTTGAGAACTATGTGTTGATTTATCCGTCAATACTCAAATTTCATTGAGTAGATTTCTCGCATAAATAAAACAATGTGTTTCATTTTTTTTTTGTTATCGACAGATTTTAAAAGTTTAATAGCAGATAAATCCATCAGTAATGGCACGCGTCCTTTAATATGCAAAGTTTTTCTTCTTCCTCATTTTATTCACTCTCTCCACCTTCCACTCCCCCATCTCCAATTCCCAATATCTCTACCTCCACCACCCACTCTCCTAACTCGTCGTCACCATGCCCCCACAACCCTGTCTCCCTGTCTTCGCCACCACATCCCACCACCTCCAAACCCACTACCCACTGCCACCATGCCCGACTACCGTCGAATCCACCAAGCCTCTACCTCCCTACCGTCGTCGCGACACGCCCTTGCCCTTTTGCCACCATGCCCCTGCCTCCTGCCACCACCGCACCGCATAACCATTGTTAGTCTTTTTTGTCTTTTTTATTTTATTTTATTTTATTTTATTTTATTTTCACTAGACTAGATGTGATTGTGTTTTGAGACTCTTATTGTTTCATTGTATTTTTTATCTACATTTTAAGAGTATGTTCAAAATTGGTTTGGGTATAGTTTAGGGTTAGGATTTGTGTTAGATTTAGGTTCATATGAGGGTTAGGATTATATATGTTTTGTTACTATTAAGGTTAGGGTTTAGATTTAATGGTAGGGTTAGGGTTTAGTTTTAATGATATGGCTAAGGTTAGGGGTAGTGTTAGGGTTGAAGTCAATTTGTGTATTTATATTTTATTAACTTGTATATTTATGTTTTTTTAGGATATGATTGACAAAAGTGAGCCTCAAAGTGAACCTCCTCCAAGTTCAAAGTCACCTCCTTCACACTCATGGTCACCATTTGTAGACAATCTCGAACATCGAATTGCTCTCCTTGAAAGGACTTATGGCCTGGATGCGTAAAGAGGGAATCGTTCCAAACCAGTAGATGGTCTGCCATCATCAAATTAAGGTTTAATAGTTTTTTAGTTTTATCGTGAATCCGCTAGTAGACAGTTACTCATTGCCATAGATGATCAGGTGTACAGTAGGGAATCCTCTACTAGCAAATAGCCAAGTCTTTGGCAATAAATAATGTCCACTGTAAGATCGAATTAGGTTTTATTTATTATTCATAGGGTAGAGAATCCATTGTTGACCAATAATAATTTAAGGTTTTATGGTTTTTGTAATAAAGAACATGTTTTATGTTTTGAATTATAATATATTATGGTTATGATGGTTAATAATGATATTTATTTTTATCATTAATTAATTATTTTATATAATTTTTAGCATTTTATTTTATTTTATTTTTAATTTTTAGAGATTTTTGACGAATATATTTGTCAATAACCATTCTGAAAGGCATCGTTTCTAAGACGTGTTATCGGCGGATATATCTGTCGCTAATTATTGGTAGATTCATTATACATCGATAATTAGTTGCCAATGAGGTCATTACTGACGGATTGTACCCGACGTAGAATCCATCAAAACCTTATTAATCCATCAGTAATTCATATAACTCCGCCGAAAAATCCATTGGTATTTAGCATTTTTCTAGTAGTGTATGGCGGTAGCTCATTTTTTTCCTTAACCATAGGTTTAATCATCACTCATGAGAATGGAAAAAATATTTCATGCCCAGTAGTCGTCTACCACTTCATGTAAGGTCAATTATTATGAGAGAATTAGTCACCGCTACTAACAGTGGATACATTAAATTCACCCAATACAAAACATTAAAAGATAAACATTATTCTATTTGTTTACATATTTCAGACATGGATATTGCTATTCTATTCATAACAGAAATTATTTATTTTAATCATGAAAAATTCTGTCACTAGTTAGTCATTCACAATGATCTGTGATAAATTTTGTCGCTAAATTTTGTGATGAATTTTTGTGGGTTTTTTTACTTTTATATGGCTCTTGAAGTTTTTTTTTTTCCCAAATATGGGTAGTGTAACTAATTTACGGATGTATGATTTTTTGGCCTGAAATCGCCATAGGGGCGGCGATTTCAGCCCGCTGAATTTTTTTTTTTAAAAAGGGGCTGAAATCACCACCCCCTGTGGCGATTTCAGCCCCTATTTTTCTTTTTTAAAAAAAGGGTTGAAATCGCCATAGGAGATGGCGATTTCAACCCCCCTGAATTTTTTATATTTTTAAAAAAAGGGCAGCCACCCCCTATGACGATTTTAGCCCAAAAACCATACATTCGTAATTTTGTGCCTCCAACCACATTTTGGGATTCTACTACCATCAAAACCATACATATGTTAATACCCCATTTTTGCGAATTTAGCTATGGAAATCTTCTGTTGCTATCCACATATATTTTAGTAGTAAAATTAAAATCAATGAAATTATATTGGCCAAATTCTTGTTTAAACTGAAAACACATAAAACATTGTAACGAAGTCCCACATCGGAGGGGTTACCTTGCAAGAGGGGCCTTATAAGGCCTTGGGCTCTCCCTCCCTAATAGCTAGCTTTTGGGGAGTGGTTCTCCCAAGGCCTTATGCCCGTTTCAAACATATGTACACCTTTGTTGAGAATATTAATTCGTTAAATAATATTTAATTAATTAATCCTGCACTTAAAAAAAAACTTGAAGGAAAAAAACTACATAATGAGTAGATAAATTATGAGGATTACTCCGGTACCTTGGTCATAATATAGGGTATCGATACCTTGATTTTAATTGTTATCTATTAGGTGTATTGAAGGTTATTATTATTTTAATTTTAAAAAAATTAAATTTCTTAATTTATTAACCAAGCATTCGATGACACGTGAACAAGACATCAATACCTATAAAATTGGATGGGCACTGAAGGAAGGAGAAACCATAAATTATACAAATGTTCTAAAATGTTATTGGTTTAATTTAATTTTTTATTTTTCGCATCCTGTGTTTATCTCAGACCTTCTAAATAAATCAACATAAACGCCTGTTTTAAAGTAATGCCTTAAGCCCTTACAAAAAAAATAAAATAAAATTACATCCACGTATTACACACAAAATTCTGGCAGGTCTGTTTATTTAATGAATGGATGAAAGACAAAACAAAATGAACTGTAATAAGTCAAACCCTTATGTTTTACCATCCTCAATCTGAAATAACAAATATAATTCCTTGTCATATGATTCTGAATTACTACTACTATACATGCTTTAAATCACAATCAATTTGTCCCACAACATAATCCCTAAAGACGAGGTTACATTTGAATTTGAAAAGTTAGGCTCTCGTGTCATCAATAGCGGCTCAAAGTTGGTGCTAGCTAGCTAGCTGAAGTAGTAATGTACAATTTGGTTGCTGTGACCAACAAGGAACAAAGTGGGGGAGAGAGAGAGAGAGAGAGAGGATAAGTGATAATAATTGATTGATGATATGGAAATCTAATTAACTTTTAGTTTGTCCAATTTGTTTGCTTTTGGTGTGTGGATGATATTCAAGCAGCAGAGCAAGCATGTAAGAGTTAGTTAGGTAAGGAAAGTGAGAGCCTCAGATCAAATGTGAAGTGTGCAGTACCTTGAGACAGAGGGAGGGGCCGAAATTCATCTAAATCTCAATTGAATTTTTTTTTATGTTTGTCAAATATAAGTTTTAATTATTAATTAATGAGACAAGTCTCATATATAATATAAGAAATAAAGAAAATAATGGTAAAATATTATACTAAATGTATATCACATGACAAGAAATTTAATTAAAATAATTCATTTTTATATGAAAAATATTAGTTGTATTCATTATTTATGAAAACTTGTGTTGACTCATGTTATATTTATCATTAAATGATGTATGATTGTGCTTTAATCTCATTTAATAATAGATAAATAAAGTGTGAATAGTACAGTATCTCATAAATAACCACTACATACGATAGAACTCATTCATGTATGGACCGCCGACCACCTGATCACGTAACAATGTATGTAACAAGTAATCCAATCAGGCATTTTAATTTGTGACATGAGATGAGATGAAAGCGTGATCCACATGCACTCTCAAGATTATTATCCCCTCTCTCTCTCTCTCACAAGTCACAATATTATCACAACGTTTTCAGCTAGCCCCAGATAAGTTTGGTTTTTCCTTTTATCTTTATTTTGGCCTCTATCGACATTTAATTTGCATGTGAATTCATGTTCCCACTGCAAACGAATACTAGCAGTTTTGTTTTCTATTTTGTTTTTTTCCATATCTCCTTATCTTTTGGGGAACTTCTAATAAAGATAATTTTGTGTGTGTATATATCATCATTTTATCCCTTGGAAATGAAAATATATGTGTGTATTTTGGGTTTATGGCATGTTGTTACATAGGCATGCATACATAGGCATGCAACAAAATATATATATATATATATATATATATATATATAT
>QANU01014009.1:680190-691111 GCA_003254905.1 Nissolia schottii
TATATATATATATATATATATAATTAATCATATATCACATCCATTAAAATCATCCAAATGAAATAAATTTATTGAATGAGTATATAAAGTTATTTACACTGTAAGTACATCAAAATTAAACTACACATTATAACTATGAATTTAGGGTCTCTTAGAAAAGGTGGCCAACCAAACGGTGGCGAGGAAGAACATGCCTAATGTTAAGGGAATTGTGTTTGAAAATAATTCAAAATGAAATAGTTGAAGAAAAAAAAGTGACATTTCTCTTGTCACTCAAAACCCTCACTTTTTTTACTCTCCAAATTAGGGTTGAAGTAATGAATCCTAAACATTTTTCTTTCCATCCCTCATCAAATTTGAACAACGAAACAATATCTAAGAGCGACATGTTCTACTCCACTCTACTCCTTGCCTTTAGGAGTGGGAATAGGTCAGGCAGTCTGTCAGGGCCTGCAGCCTGACCTGTTAGTGGCCTGGCTTGGCTTAGCTTGTTTGCCAAAAAAGGCCAAGCCCAGGCCATTTTCAAAGCTTGTTTTAATAAATAGGCTAGACTCAGGCTATTACGAAAGCTTGTTAGGCCTGTCAGGCCGGCCTATTTACTCACAAATGTTTATATAGGTTTACTAAAAGAAAAATTTAATTACTTTTAGTAGGATTCAAACTAGAGACCTTCACCATACCAAAATAACACCTTAACCACTAAACTAAAATTACTTTTTGTAACATTTTATGCAATCATATTTATTAATATAATTTTATTATTTAATTTTTGTTAAAAGAAACCCTAATCTAAAGAGTTCCTAGAATTCTCCCACCCTCACACTCTCATCTCATCTGAATAATGTTAAAGAGCTTTGCTGAGATTTTCCTTTTTGTTTTTTGTTGGTAAAATGTCATATATTCTGTTTATGATCTTGTTATCACATACTAAGCAAGAATTGGTGATATACATAACAAAGTTGGCCAAAATTTTTTGGGAGATGGATTTTGGTTTCTTAATGATAAAATCAATAGATGAAAATTTGATTTTCCTCTCACAGAAAGGATATTCACATTGCTCAGACTTGTCTTTTGACCTTTTTCTTCATGGGCATACCCAACAGCTTGCAGCTTCAAAATTTCAATTCTTTATTAAAAATGTCTTTTTGATTCATATTGAATTAATACACTCTTGCTTGTTATATAGTAAATGTTATATATTCAATTAAACTCTCTCCCTTCTCTCAAGAAATACCTATATATATTATAGTTTTTTTACTTTAGAATATTATAATATTAAAAAACAAAGTTATTAACAAAAACGATACTTTGTTATGATTATTTTTAAAAAATTAAAAATTGCATATTTTATTTTAATATTTTATTTTTTATTTTTTATAATAAAAAAATATACACATGTAGACCTATCAGGCTCCAGGCCAGACTAGGCCTCCCAAACAGGTTAGGTCAGACTAAAAAATCAACCTATAACAATTAACAGGTCGGGCTCAGACCAAAAATTAACAAAACAGGTCTGGCCTGTTAAGGGCCTGACCTAGCCTATTCCCACCCTACTTGCCTTCTCCTTCCATTCCAGTATTACTCATTCACTAATTCCATATTTTATGAAACTCTCAGACGTTTTGTTTATTGCAGATCATCTCATCTTGCATATTTTTCAATCTATCCACTCATCTTATTAAAGATGAGCTACAAAAGTCAGAAATGTAGTTGTTTTTTTTTTTTTAAGATTCTATAAAGTGAACTGACAAAATTAAAGTTTAAACCTATAATTTTTTGTTTTAAATGATCTATGAAGACAGTTAATCATCTATCACATTTTCTACTTGCATTAGGGGTGATGATTTTGCACGAAAAGTTTAATACTTATTGTGTAATTTCCAACAATAATATTGTGTGGGAGAAAGAGAGAAAGAAAGGGCGGTTTTATTTTTTATTTTTTGGGCCCAAAACTGATTTCTCTGATCAGGCTTGCAGTTCCAGGGTCCATTATGACTGATATAGAGCCCATTTATATAGAGAGCAGCATTTGGGGGTTCGTTTAATGTTTTGTTCGCTTTCGACCAAAATAAATGTTTTATTTGCTTATTGGTAAAAACAAAATGTTAAATGAGAGTCATCTAATCATATGGGACATATCAACATATATATAATTGACCATATATCACACACACTAAGGTCATCTAAATAAAAGCCATCTAAATAAGATAAATTGATTGGATGATTGTGTAAAGTCCTTATACTGTCAGTATATCAAAATTAAACTCTACATTGTAACTATGAATTTACGGTCCGTTAGGAAAGGTGACCAACTAGAGATTGACAAAGAAGAACATATCTAATGTTAAGTGAATTCTGTTTGAAAATAATAATTCAAAATGAAATAGTTAAAAAAAAGAAGTGTCATCTCTCTTGTCACTCAAAACCCTCATTATTTTTACTCTCCAAATAAGGGCTAGTAATGAACCCCAAAATAAGAACAAAACAAAAAAAGTAATGGGCTAATGAAAACAGGAAATTTTTAATCACCGTGAATCCTTTACCATTACAGGAACTAATGCTTCTGATGTTTCTGAGTCCTTGACCCAACCTGCGGGCTTGGTTGGGCTCTTGATTACTAAAGCCCAAAATGAAATGGGTTTATGAAGAAAAAACGCTTTTCGACCAATTAAATTGTTTTTTTTTTTCACTTTGGGTAACAATATAACTAATTGTGTGTATATCTTTTATTTTTATAAAAAAAATTAAATATATAGTAACATAACTAATAATTATACACATATTTGAAAACATTATATTAAATTGCCACAACATATCTTTCTACATATAATATTTGATTCATACCAAAAAAAAAAATTGTTATAAAACTAATTAGAAGAATGCTAGGAAAAAATAATAGAGGAGATAAAGAGAAAGAATAAAGGGAAATATGTTATTCTTAATCTTAAAAATGCGTAATACATTAAAGACCCAAAACATTATATTAGATTTCACTAATTAATGACATTCACTTAATAATATTTTTCATAACACCCCTTTGGATGTTTATTAAGAATATGTCTTATTAAAACCTTACTAAAAAAAACTCATTGGTAAAAACTCTTAATGAAGGGGGAAAAAAGCATAATATCATCGGTGAAAACTGTTTCATTAAAAACCTTATCAAAGAAAAACTCAATGAGATAAAAAAAACCGATTAAGGATAAAAGAGTACATGATTTATCCCCCACCTAGTATCACCATTTCAGATCTTGAAAGAGTACATATCCTCAGTGGTGTATTATTAGCGAGATACACTAGTACTCTAATAACATTAAGGTACTTTAAAATCATCAAATTCTCTGTCATTTCTATAATGTTCAAATGAATCTTTATATACACCAAGTGATCTTACAACTATTGGGGTACTCAATGGATGTGTTAATCCATATAAAATTATTTTAGAATCTTCTCGTTATAAGTTGATTTATAAACAAGGGTTAATTAAGTTTTTATCCCCTGTAACATTAGAAAGTTTGGTTTTAGTCCCTCAGTGAAATTTTTAGTCCCTGTAAAATTTGAAAGTTTAGTTTTAGTCCCTGTGGATAGTTTTAGTTGACGGTGATGACGTGGCAGTTAACGTCGCTAACGTGGCGTGCCACGTCAGCATGACAAAAAATTTAAAATTTTACCCGCCCACCCACCCAATTTTGACCTGACCTGTTTCAAAAAAAAAATTCCCAAATTCCTCTTCTCTCATCTTCCCCAACCCCTCTCCTCCCCTCTCATCTTCCCCAACCCAGCTCGACCAAAAACAGAACCAACAACTCAGCAAAGTTCATTAGCACAACAACTCCCTCTCACCTCACCACCCTCATCACCAACCACCTTCAACCATCAACCACCCCAAATCACTACCCTCATACTTGCAGGAAAAAAATCAAACCAAACAAATCCAACACAACACACACACCCTCCAAATCGAGAGAGACAAAGAAGAAACAAAGAGAGAGAGAGTGAACAGAGTGAGAGTGGATCTGTGACAGAAAGAGGGAGAGGCCCTGAACAACACTATGGTGGTTCGCATCCATAGGGTTACCACCATGAACACGAAGTAGAGGATGAAGGCGAGGTCGAGGAGCGTGCCGACCCTAAGCTTGGACTCGTCCACGTCACACTGCGTGGATCCCTCGACGCCGTTTACGACGTCGAGGAGGCGATGACATCCGTCAGGGATGAATGCGTCGACGTGGATGGAGGGGCCAATCTGGAGCGTCTAGAGGCCGCGGAGGAGGATGGAGGCGGAGAGGCGAGGGAGAGCGGTGAGGAAGAAGCAAAGGAAGGATACGAGGGCGGAGAGGGGAGAGGAGAGGATAAGGAAGTGGGCCTCGAGGACCGAGGTTTGGAGGGAGAAGGAGGAAGAGGCGGCGAAGGGGTGGAGAAAGAAGATGGCAGAGGCGAAGGCGAAGAGGAGGGAAGAATCAGAGGGAGGGAGAGAGAGGAAGGAAGGGGTGGGGTAGATTTAGGTTTTGGGGAAAGGGATTTTTCTTTTTTAATTTTTAAATGAATCTGGGTCAGATCCAAACTTTGGGTCGGGTCATGGGTAACAAAATTTAAACCCGGGATGGCACGCCATATCAGCGACGTTAACTGTCACGTCATCACCATCAACCAAAACCATCCACAGGAACCAAAACCAAAATTCCAAATTTTACAGGGACTAAAAATTTCACTGGGACTAAAACCAAACCTTCTAATTTTACAAGGGTTAAAAACTTTATTAACCCTATAAACAAATATCTTATGTGTAAGTCAAATATTTTTATGCTTTTCTCTGGTTTGTACTATAAAAATATTGTCGTAATTGAAACTTATGCTATCGTAAATCAAAAGTTGACCGACCCAAATTTTTTGCATGACCAGTAAGACCATTATGATTCAATTATGATGAAAATAATTATTAAGAATTCACTTTGATATTCATTTAAGAGACAAAAGATTCTTCGAGTTAAATAATTCTCATGTATTGCTTGTTTTCAAATATATTAATTATAAGACAATCACTTGTTAAAATTGTGAGAAAATCATTCGCATTTCTAAAAGGTAAGAGTGAACTATGTGGGCTTATTCACCTATCATGTTAACCAATTATAAATTTCATATGGTTTTAAAAGATGCATCAAACAAATGGTAACATGTGTATTTATCATTAACTCGTAACATAAAGTTTACAATATTGTTTGCTCAAATAATTTAAGAGCAAAATCTTCAGATAATGTTATTAAAATAATTGTCTTGATAATAATGATGAGTTCATGTCTCAAAATTTTAATGATTATTGTATGCCAAAGAGAGCAACAATTGAAGAGCATAATACTCATATTCATACATGGTTTAGCAAAATTATTTTTTAAATGTCTCCAATTAATAGCTCGACCATTACTTATGAGAATAAAACTTCATGTTTTGGCATAAGGACATGTTATCTTACTTGTAGCAATACTTGTATGTATCATGCTAACAAGTTATTACAAATCTCTCCATTACACGAGATTTTTGGTCAGGAGTTAAATATTTACCATATTATAATTTTTATGTGCAATTTATGTTCAAATTTCTCCACCACAACGCACAAAGATGAGACCTAAAAGAATGTTGGCAATTTGTTGAATCCCCGATTTATTATATATTATCTCGAACCGATCATAAATTTATTTATGGCAAGATTTTTTTATTGTTATGAAATAATTTTTTCAACGTTAAGGGAGAGAAAATAAGCAGATGGACAGGGAAATCATATGAAACACATTGTCATTACCTCATTTAGACCATCGTATAAGGCAATATGAAAAGTAATTCATTTGCAAAATATTACAAATTAATTGCCAGATTTATTTACTCACCCAAAGAGAGTTATGAATGCTCCTATACCAGCTATAAATTAATGCTCCAATTTAAATTGTCGTTCTAAAAGGACAACCTTTTAGTGCAAACGAAAGCAAGTCACGTCTCAAAAGTGCTACCATAGTCAGTTCCAAATATGAAATTTTCTTTAAAATAGAAATGAGCAATTAATGAAGATGATCATAACATAGATGCAAATGGCGAAAAGAGTCTTAAGACATAACTATTGATGAAACCCTAAACGTGATTTAGGTACTTGAAAAATAACAAAAATAAAGAGATCTTGATGAGCTATGTCTTTATGAAAAATATGGAATTGATCGAAATCATATTGTTGTTGACAACATTGTTTGCACATAATATTTTTATTGAAATAATAAAGCAACATGAAGATCTTAAATAAAAATCTCTCAAAGAATGTAGATAGATAAATGATTGGCCAATGTGAAAAAACGCAATTTATGTTGAAATAAACTTCACTTGAAAAATATAAAGTTTTGGGGATCTATAGTCAAGTACCGAAAGGTGCGAAGCCAGTGGAGCATAAGTGAGTTTTCGTGCAAAATGAAATGGGGAGAGATGAGAAAACACGACTTATAACACAAGATTTTTCAAAAAACCTGACATTGACTATAAGGAGGTATAGTCTCCTGTGGTGGAATTAATTTTATTTTGGCAGTTAATAAAAAAATTAAATATCCGTCTATAAGTCTATTTATATGAATCACCAGCTAGTAAATTTTTTATAAAAGTCCTGAAGGATTTAAAGTGGCTGAAACATTTAAAAATTACTGAAAAATTTGTTCATTAAGATTTCAGCAATCCTTGTATGGATTAAAACAATAAGGGCATACATAATACTATAAAAAATAATAATACATATTATAAAAAATTATAATAACATATATATCAGATATTTAAAAGAAATAAAATTGTCACATATATATATATATATATATATAATATCTCATATACCTATTGGTTTATTGCAATAACTCACAAGATGCTTATCTATTTGATTTTTAAATTATAATTTAAACACAAATTTGAATACAAATTAATAGCAACAGAATACTTTTATTTAGAACATTTGAATTAAAAATTCAAATTTAAGATAAATTTTATTTAAGATGAGTTTATAAAGTTATGTATCAATCAAATATATTATTTACTTATTTTCCTAACAATAATGGAGAGATCAATGATATCAATTTTATTTAAAAAATAATTCTAAAAGAATAACTCAATTAATAATTATGAGGTATTCATAATTTATTAATTTTATTGCAAACGTTGAATAACAATAAAAGTAAATTCAATAAACATTAATAAAAATAAAGGAAAATAGAAATTAAGGAATGGGTAGACCAATTTACTTCTAGAAATTGGTAAATATATTGTCATCTTTAGGAGGATAAGAATATCATACTATAAATACTGAAATTAATCAAATATTTAAAATCATTATTAGAGATACATTTGCTTCAGAGAATGTAAAATATGAAAATAACACACTTTAGATAGTATGAATAATAATATTCATTCACTCCGGATAATGATCTTTTGACGTATGCATTTATGAAAATATGTAAATCTCCTTGAATGGGGAAATAATTTATTTGCATGTAGTTTTGAATAATAATGATACACTCGCTTCACAAAATGATTATCCTTTTTTAATATAATTATCATTCACTACTGGAAATGAGTATAATTAATTACCATTCACTTTTTGAAATTATTATGATTGTCATTCACTTTTGAGAATGACTATGGGTGCAATTTTATTCACTTATGAGAATAGTTATATTTTTTAATTGGTAGCTAGCATTATCATTCACTTCAGTTAGTGTTTATATTTTGTCATAGGTACTGTTACCATTCACTTTTGGGAATGACATTAAAAAAAGAATAGAATAATATAAAAAAATGACTCTTTGATCAATCCATAATTAAAATATAAAATCAAAGAAAAAGAAATTAAACTATGCACACACAAATATAAAATGTCCTATTTATATTTTTATTTCGCAAACCCAAATATGGAGACATTTGAACAAATAAATGTTCTTATTTAGTAGCTCCCTATTCAATTCATATTGGTTTTGCATCCAAGAATATTTCACAATTTTAGAATCAATAGAAAGAGGAGGCAAAAAAATGTAATGAACCAACGGGAGTTGGTCCAAGTGGTAAGCGGCTTGGTATCGCTTAAGCAAGGTCCCGAGTTCGAGATCCTGTGAACGCAGTTATCCCCGCTGGGAGACTCACCCGCCATAGCCAGGTGTGCGACCCGGGTCGGCCCGGATTAATCAAGGCTAAGCCTTGGATACCGGGTAGGCAACCTAAAAAAAATGTAATGAAATGATTCTACGGTGTTAAAGAGAAAAAACAAATTGAAAAAGAAATTGCTATCTTATAGAATTGAATTTCAAAGAAAATTGATTCTTTGTATTAGATAAAGTGTTGTGTTGATAACGTGTTATAAAATTAACAAGAAGAATGCTAGAGAAAAATAAGAGAAGAGATAGGGAGAAATAAGAGAGGAAGAGATGTTATTTTTAATCTCAAAAGTATATCATACATTGCACACACAAAGCATTATTTATGGGCTAGTAATGAGAAATATATAAACATATCAAATCTCAACATATCTCACTAATTAATGATATCACCTAATAATATTTTTCATAATAGTTTTTCTTTTTTCTTCAAGCCAAAATATACTTTTACAAATGTATTTTATATTGGAGCCCAAAAAGGTTTAGAGCCTGTTTAGATAATACTAATATATTTACCCATGCACGGGTGATAAAATATTTATAAGGATAAATATAAATATTTAATATATCTAAAATATTTTAAAATTTTTACTTAATTGTAATAAGATATTTTGATCTTTAAATAGTTTTTCCTAGCAATATTAAAAATTTCAAATAGGGCAATTTTTTACTTTTACGTGAAAAATGGCGCAATCTTAATTATTGTACATTGAATGATAATATACATATAAGTTTTAAGAAGCATGAAGTTGTATTTATTGGGACAACACATTAATAATCTCATTCACTCAACTCGTATGAATCAATCCAGGAAGCCCATTATACAAGTTTGATTCCCTACATCAATAGAATGAAATAACTTGGCTGCCTCCATCAAACTAGAGTGTCAACAAATCTTATACATATATACAAAAGGAAGGTTGCAAGAATTAAAAACGTATTGAAGGAATCATCCACACTTAACAATCAAAGGCAAATGATACAATAAATAATATGTTTAACATCAAACATCATCAACTCCTTAGCCACTTAGGACTAGGAGAGGTATCACTTAAACTATAACTCGATGGGCTCAGTATACATATAAACAAAACAACAATCTTTAATTAAAATGATACAATAAATAATATGCTTTATTAATCCTAAATATATCACATTTAAAATATTTTAAAAATCATAGTGGAGGAAACTTTTCAAACAAAAATAACCAAATTAATATGGATTTGGAGAAGATTAAAAATATGTCAAATAAAATATAATTACATAACATAGATTATAATTGAATTTACAAAATTTCCATGATACGGTTGATGAAAAATATTTAAAGAGTTAATTAAAAATTAGGATTGCGTTATTATTAGAAAGATAACTAACAAGATTTCTTAGTTAATATACAATTTTATTTTTAATTAATTAGAATTAACATGGAAGGGATACGTCAGCAGTAATTAATGTTAATTCTATCAACTTTATATAATATATATAGGATATAGGATATGATAAGATTATTATTATTATTATTATAACCAAAATTTTAATGATTTTTTTATCAATTATTATATAATTTAATTTTTAATTTAATTAATTAATAAATTAGAATCAACAATAAAAAGTCACGTCAGTAGCATTAATAGTAATTTCTATGTGTTTTGTATAATATATTTAGCTTTCTGTATTTAGTTATTAGTATTTATTAGGGTTAATTAAGTTTTTAGCTCCAGTAACATTAGAAAGTTTGGTTTTAGTCCCTCAGTAAAACTTTTAGTCCCCGTAAAATTTAGAAGTTTGGTTTTGGTCCATGTGGATAGTTTTGGTTTACGGTGATGACGTGGCAATTAACGTCACTGACGTGACGTGCCACGTCAACATAACAAATTTAAACCTGGGGGGTTATGCCACATGGCACACCATGTCAGTGACATTAACTGCTACGTTATCACCGTCAACCAAAACCATCCACAGGGACCAAAACCAAACTTTCAAATTTTACAGGGACTAAAAATTTCACTGAGAGACTAAAACCAAACTTTCTAGTGTTACATGAGCTAAAAACTCAATTAACCCTATTTATTATTATTGTTGTCATCGTCTATAATAACCAAAACTTTGATGAACTTTATTTTATCAATTAGCATAAATTTAATTTTTAATTTAATTAATTAATTAGTTAGAATCAACACTAAAGCGATGCATCAGCAACGTTAATTGTAAATTCTACGTTTTATACAATATATTTTATATAATATGTGATGACCTCAGAAATCGTCACGGGCACGTAAAGGACTAGTTCTCTCACAATAGTCTCCTATCGTGCTAATCATGAAAATGTGCAACTTTTATAAATAAATAATGAGAAAAACTTTTTAAATAAAACTAAACATCATAAATAAAATAAAGTCCTTTACATAAAATATGACATTAAATAACTAAAATATGGGACACGCTGTAACATCCCACTTTTTCACTGTACGGATAATTAGCGTAATAAATAATTATAGGTTAATTAGGGAGGTAAGAAAATTAAATTATTACCTTTAATTCATAAGAATCATCTTTAACCCATAAAAATAGCAGTCAAAGTTGAGGTTTCGTGATCGGCGAATTTTTCAGAGCCTTAAGCCAATTTCCGAACCAATCGGGAAATAACCGTAAACATAAATATTTAATTAATTTTCTAATCATGATTAGAGAATTAATAAGGGAAATTATTAGGTAAAATATCCCTAAGAAATAGGACGTGTCACGGTAGAAAGTTC
>QANU01014009.1:693878-757406 GCA_003254905.1 Nissolia schottii
GTAGACGTGAGCTATGAGGAGCACCAAGAGGATCAGGAAAGAACAGAGGACAAGCTACCGATGACGGACGGACAGATCTTCAAGGCTATGAAGACTTGCTTAGTTGGCTATGCGATGGACGCACTTTTATTATGTGTATGGATGATTATAACATGTACATCTACTTTATTATAATATTATATGATTGGTTGTACTTATCTGTGAAGGACCAGGTACTTGCTTAGGTAAATAATCATGCTATGAATGACTATTGATTATAAGCCTCAAGCTCTATCGTTTGTCTTATATACTTTGATTCACACATGGCTCATATTTTGTAATTATGCACTCAGTAGAAAAGTTTTAAATTGGTCCATATTTTCCTTAATCAAGTATTTTCGAAAAGGTAATAAGGGACTATAAGTATTCCCACCAAGTGATTAACAACCTAGTGAGCATTGCATACTACTCGAGGGTATGCAGTTAGCTAGGGTGTTACACACGCTGCTTGTAATCCACCGAAGCACTCTATTGACTGATATAAAGATAAACTATCCTAATATTGAAATAAACTGAAGAAAATATTCCACGATAACATGAATCTCACCAAAAATCCAATCTTCTAAGATATACTGAATAAGCGACGTATCTTCTTCAACGTTATCTGCAAAAGGTTGATGAAGGGTGAGTCATCGCTCAGTGAATGACAAACCTCATGGCAACATGAGACGATTCGTAGTCATGACATGCAAATGCAATACATAATATAATAACACTTATGAAAACATTTATATAATAATACATAATACGTAAAAGCATTTGGAAACACAACAAGTTGGGAGTTCTCTAGATAGACAATTCGAGATTTACGGTATAACACTTCCTGAAATGTCTAGGCTTTACGATATTGCCTTAATCTACATGACATAATACATGGTACTGTGCATCACGGGTTGTCATGTCCGAGCTTTATGGTCTTACCCTAAATCTACATAAATCTTATTTTACATTATGATCGTACAAGGTATATTAGGATCAACATAGGTTGTCGTTGACTTACAGTTTTATTCTATATATAACTCCCATGAAAACAATTTAAACCGCATAACGTGACTTAATTTATAAATATTCATACATATGCAATATGACATACTTAATGCAATAAAACACATGATCCCATGTAGTTCTAAATAGTTTCATGGTTTTCTAAAATAGTTTCGTAAATATTTTCATAAATATCTACTTTCATAAATAAACAAGTTTCTAAATAAATAACTATTTCATAAATAAGGAAATAACTAACTTCATAAACATTTAAAAGAAAATACTAAGTTTCTCCTCCTACGATGTCATAAACATGCATAAAATAAATAATTCTAAAAATAAATACATGGTATGAAAAATAGACAATGGAGAAATCCACTCACCTGAAAAATGGCTAACCACTGAGGAGCATAACGCTAGGAGCTTCTGACACCCTACGTGGAGACATTGCTTCCCCACGGATAGAATAACAAGAAGGAGAAAAGAATAAAAAGAACTCGAGCGAATAATCTAACTAAAAAGTAAAACCTTCCAAGCTCTTGAATGAATTAGCAAGTCTAAACACTCACGAGAGACTTCTATATATAGGGGAAGCTAGAGACCTCCCCTCCAACACGTTTCCCGATGTGGGACTCAAAACCATTGTTGTAGTACTCTTTGGGCGCTGTAGCACCCTTGTTTCTCCATGTCGCTGCAATGCGCCTAGGGCGAGCATGCTGCAGTGCACAAGCTTTTTCCTTTTTTTTTTTTCACCTTGAGAACTATGGGTCATCACATAATATATAAAAATAAGATACGATAAGATAATATGATAAATAAAATAAAATAAAAAACACACATTTTGAGACAACTTTTACAAAAGTAATCTTTAGTTTTCTTCTTTTTAATGCACATTTTGTATTTACTTTCTACCTAAATCAAATGCACGCAAGTCTTATCGCATAGCCCTGTAAAAGTGAGGGAGAAACACTATGAGGATGAAAGTGAGCATGGGGAGTTAAGGGGGAGAGTGTGGCCACAAGCTCTGATGGTGCTTTGGGGGTGGCGGGAGGTAAAAAAAAGGATGGGGGGGCTAGTGTGTGGCGGGTCTATTTCCAAGATAAGGTTTTGGGCACATCACATCTGAAATCTTTGCCTCTGGATGACGGATTGGAGAGAGACAGCTTGGCAGTTGTAGAAGGAAAACAAGAAGATATTGCATCGCCCCCAGTGAGGTTTATGACTAAAGCTAGGGAAGCTCTTTCGACAATACCATGATGCTTTAGTTGTTAAATCATTGGGCCAACCTATTCATATCTCCATTATGAACCAGCAGTTGAAGCGGGTGTGGTGTATGAGGGGAGGATATGATGTAAGGGAGGTTGAGTTAGTTATTTTCATGCGAAATTTGATTTGGTGGAGGATAGGGAGATGGTGATTGCAACAACCCGTAAAAAAGGGGGGACCAAACTGCTGCAGCAGTTCAGCGTTATTGACTTGGGAAGTCAATTTTTCCTTATAAATAGAACCTCTTCTTAAATGTCTTTACTTGTTAATCACTCAAAGAGCTCTGAAAAGTTGTGTTTTGTGTGTGAACTTTCTCTTAACTCTAATTTTATTTTATTTTTATTTTTTTGTTCGTGGAGAAGTAGTGCCTTCACTTAAGGTATCAAGAGTTCCCAATGTCAGTGTTCCTTAATCATCAGTCATTTCTAAATTAGTGACGTTTAATCACGACACGTGTTTTTCATTAATATTATTTTTATGAAATAGTTTTATTTATGTTTTCAGTTAGTTTTATGCTTAGTTAAATTATGTCTTTTCACTTTAGAAATTATTATTTTATATCTTTTATTTATAGAAAATATTTATGGAAATATTTTAGAACTCATGAAAATTATTTTAGAAATATATGAAACCATTTTATTTTATTTATGCATAAGCTGAACATGATGTATGTGTATGTTGCATGAAACCCTAGGAGGAAAGACTTCAGTTCGGTTATCAGTTATTGTGTTTTAGAAATATTTTTAAGAAAATTATATATAGGATAGAACTGTAAGTCAATGACAACCTACGTTGACCTTTGCTACCATTGTAGTTAGATTCAGACCAACTATTAGGAATTTAGGGACTCAGATAGATTAGACTACCATTAACTATCGAGACCTAAGTACTTGAGTAATGCGTCAAAGTCATACCGTATTGCTCGGGATCCATCGGTCTAGATATCTCCCTTGGTTTTAATGATTATGTTTCAGGAAGTTATTGTGTTTTTATAAAGTATTACTTTAAATGTTTTAATGTACAATATATATATTATGTAATGCATTGAATGTGTCATGATTATGAGCTGTCTCGTGTAGTTGTGAACCCGCTTACTAAGATGATGACTCACATCTGCATCTATTTATTTCAGTTATAGACGAGGATGAGAATACAATTCCTATCCTCTAATAGTTAGCAACATTCACCAAGCATGAAGTTAGCCTTAATTTAAGTTTTAATTATTTTGTTTTATGTTAGTTAGTAAAGTGCTCTAGTGAACTATAGGTAGGACTTTGCGTATTTTTAATTATTAAATTTTATATTTTAATTATGAATTTTATGTAAAGATTCATGAGACAAATATTCAGCTTATTTATTAAGTTTATTTTATTTTAAAAAAGGTTTTCTTATAATTTGTTATAAAAGGTTGTGTATCTTCATGAGCACTTGGTCCTGAGCAGCGTCTGTTGCGTCTTCAGCAACATGTTCCACGAGCTAGTTGGGAGGTCCCTCCTGCAGGTTTTTGAAAATTAATACTAATGAAAACAAATTTTCTGACCAGCGGGATGTGGAAGGGAAGTGGATCATGGGGTTCTTAGCTCATGTGACAAACCTTGATGTCCCTAAATTGGAACTCTGTGCGGTCCAGGAAGGGCTAAGCGTTGCGTGGGATATGGGATTCGGGAGGATTTGCTGTGAGACGGTGATTGTTTGTTCTTGTTTGTTTTTAATTTGCTGTGAGACGGTGATTTGTGTTTGTCATTTTTTGTTCGTTATCAATTTTCTTCTTCCTTTTTTTTAAGAGGTTATGGAGAGCATGGACAACGACATTCTTTTATAATCTTAGTTATTCTCTATGTTTTGTAATGTTTCAGTGTGGTGTAAAGTTTGTTTGTGTGTTGTAATGTTTGTTCATGTTGTAATATTTGTTTATTTATTCAATTTTGTGTGATGTAATGTTTATTTATATGTAGTGTGATGTTTGTTTATGTGGGTTGTAATATTATTTACGAGTATTGTAATGTTTGTTTCTTAGTAGTGTAATATTTCATTGTGGTAAAATATTTGTTTATGAGTGATATAATGTTTGTTTACATTTTCATTTTTGTGTGGTGTAATGTTATTCACGTGTAGTGTAATGTTTGTCTATGTGTGTTGTAATATTTATTTATGAGTTTTGTAATGTTCATTTCTAAGTATTATAATATTTTTTTTAGTGCAATGCTTGTTTACGAGAGAGTGAATGGGGGAGAAGGAGAGAGAGAGAAAGCGACATTGATTTTACGTTATTTCGTTAATGTGAATCTCATTTTATTTTATCTATTTATTATATGTTTGTTCATTTATTTTGTAATATTTGTTTATGAGATAACGTGAGTACATGCATTTTAGAGTGTGGGGAGGCAGGAGAGAGACGACAGTCGTTACTTTTTAACATTTGATATGTCGCGAGTCTCATTTTATTTTGTTTCCATATGTAAAAGAGTTTGTTCATTAGATTTTTAATGTTTATTCATTTGTGTTTAAAATATTTGTTCACGTTTCTGAAATGTTAATATATAACTTTTATATATATTTTTGGTATACACATAATATCATTGAATAATTAATAGTAATAAATCACATTTTACTTTATCAATTTAAAAATTCAAATGAGATTTGAGAAAATGCATTCCCATCCAATGAATGAAAATCCTTTCAAAATTTAGGCTTTTGTAAAATTGATTACTTCATTTTCTATTATGAAGTTAATCTCCTTTAATTAATTTGTAGAACAATCACGAAATATATTATTCGCATCGAGTAGACTTTATGCAACTTGAATGATTTTCCAAAATTTAGAAGATCAGAATATTTCCAATGTCCACAATGACCATGACCAGTGAATGATGCTCCGTGGACTTCACTTTACTTATATCATGTGCCTGGAAAATAGTTAAGTGTCGAAATCCTATTTGCTGACCCCAAAAAAAGTTGATTAATTATCAACTTGTCAACGAAATATGCTGTGTGTAATTGTTATCCTTGCTCTTTCATTTTCTTCTACAGGACCCCGAGAGACTATGATTCTAAAATGCTCATTGTTTCAATTGGTATTCTTACTGGTTGATTTGTATCAAGTTGAAACAAAGAAATACATTGGTCCATTCTAAAGTGTTCTTTAATTCTTTTAGAATCATATATATGGTCTACCACATAAAGGGAATTATCCATAGCTGGCAACGGTAGTAATAAACTTCACAAACAACCATGAAGGCATGAAGCATAATCTATGTTGTCGTTTATGATTACTTATTATATAATATACCAGAAGTAACTCATTGATAATTTCCTGTAATGTGTTTTGATTCTTGTTCATTGTTTTTCTTTAGTTAATAAGTGTCTTAAGAACATTTATTGAGAAACTTAAAGTTAAATGATTTAAGATTTTTAATATTTATATTATATTAAATATTTTAATTTTTTTTTTAAAATGTTACTACTTTAGATTTTTTTAATAAATGTCTTAAGGACATTGGTTAATTCAAATTTCTATCATCATCGTGATTCGTAATCACAAGCAGTGTATCTGCCAATGAAGGCTAACAGCTTTTAATGAAAGATATAAGTAAAAGTGTTTCAAAAAGTATTACCACTATTTGTAGGTTTGCAACACTAACTCAAAGATTATTGAAATACTATTTAATTTTTAAATGTTATTTTTACTTAACTTAAAATACTCTTGTTGACAAGTTTCATATAATAATTGATAATTGATTATTTATTTTTATAAAACTTCATTTAATTAATGCTGTAAAAATATTGACTAAGAAATTGAAATGAAAAAGAAATAAAATTAATCCATTAAAACTTCGTAAGAATTTTTTTTCCATTTTATATTTCCTATTTCATATTTTTCATTAAAAAATGTTCTGTGAAAAAAACCTATATATTTTTAATACTTAGTACTTTTAAGCCAAGTAGATTCGGGTGGTTTTTGTTTTCCCCCTTACGTCAGATAAATAAGACAAAGATTAAGGACTCATTTGGATAATACAATTTTGTACTTATTTTTAACTTATTAGGAGTCAAGTCATATTTTTAGGCTTGGTTTGGTAATGTTATAACTCTTTAAGAGTTGTTGAGTTCTCTAAGCTCTCTAAGAACTGTTATTAAAAAGTTATAGTAATATTGTTCGGTAAAATAATGCAAAAATTGTTGTCAAAGCCATAAGAATGATGTTTAGTAAATATATTGTTATATTATGTTAGAATATATTGAGATATTATAATATTCTAATATATCGTAAATTATATTCTACATTGATTTAGATTGCTTATAGATTAATTTAAATTGATTTAGATTATTATTAGATTTATTTTGTCATTATTGTTCAGATTATCTAATTGAGCAATGCTAATGTCGCTCATAGAACATTTCCCATTAGCTTGGAAAACCATGGCAAGGAAGATAGTGATGGCGAGAAGCTTGATAATGGAGGCCACTTGGAGATGACACTAGCTTGATTTAAATTGATTTAGTTTGTAATTAGGTTTATTTTCTCATTATTATCCTGATTCTTTGCGTAAACTTTAAGTAAGCGTTGACTCATTTGTATTCGACAACACAACATAAACAAACATTTCTCCTCCATTATTTGCTTTGCCTTTCTTGTTGTGTCTATTATTTTTCTGATTCAAGATGAAACTTAACATGGTATAATATCCCATTATATTCTAACAAATTGCTCTTAAAATATAAAATGATTATAATGGAAATAAATAGTAAAAGATCATTTTTATTTTAATGTTTCATTAATTATTGAATGACAAAATTAGAAATTTATCATAATTTAAGATTATTTAAATCTTTTTAAATTTTGAAGCGCCAAAACTAACTCTAAAAAACCTCGTTTGAGAGCTCTTAATAGCACCCTAGCCTCAAAAGCTATGAGCAAAAGCACCTCAATTTTTTTATTTATCAAATAAAAAAAATTAGCTTGTGTTTTTTGAGAGTAGAAACACTTTATAAAAAAACTTTACCAAACTAAGCATTAAAAAAGTGAAACATTAGTTCCTAGATTTTGCAATTATTAGACTCATTAGTCCCTCTATCTACTAGACCCTTAACAGTCGTTGACGTGTCCGTTAACAATGAAGTTTTCACTCTTCTCTCTTCTAGTCAGCCTCAAAATGATGTTGTTTTGATGGTTTAGGGACCAGTTTGGCCAAAAAAGTTCAGGGACCAATGTAGTCATAAAAATCCAAGGACTATTTAGTAGTCCTTATAACCCCACAACCACCACTTCCTCCACCTTGGCCTTGAATCCACCACCGCTCCTTCTTTTCCATCACCACTACTCCCTCTTTTCTATCACCACCACCACCACCACCACCTACACCCTCATTCCCACCACCACCACCATCATTCATACCCCAAAAGAAAAATTAAACACAAGAAGCAGTTTGTGAGCTTTTCTTCTTGGAAATGAAGGTGTGGTGATGGCAGTGATGGAAATAGGGAGTGGTGGTGGTGAGCTTAAGGTCTAGGTGGAAGATGTGGTGGTGGCGGGTTGAAGGTGGTGGTGATGGTGGACTCATGGTTAAGGTGGAGTATGTAACACCCTAGGGTAGCAGCTTATGCTTAAGTCATAATCCGCATCTGTTAGGTTGTTATTCGTCATGCGGGAATACTCATAGTCCCTAGCTATCTTTCACAAATAGATCTCTTACCTCAAAATAGGGACCCTATTTTTCTTTGCCAGAAATTACTTTTAGGTTTCAATTAAGAGCCATGCGTATGAGAGCTATATCTTATGCTCGGTACGAATATTCGAAAAGTAATAAAGCGGACAAACACACATCAAGTACAGAACAATGGGTCCACAGATCATTAATTTACACATTGGTTACAGTTATATATCTATTTGTTCATACCAGTCAGACCTATCTAATACATACTTGCAATACATACGTAAACAATACAGACTGTATCTATGTTAACTCCTATCTATACATAGTCTACATAAAGGTGGCAACAACAAAAACTAGTGACAGGGTCATGGGGGACATAAACTGGTCGTGGGGGCTTTGGCCTCATTCCTCCGGGTCCGGACTGGGGTCTTCCTCTTCCTCATCCTCCTCCTCACTCTTGTCCTCCTCGGAGGAATCTTCGCTCATCAATTCCTCGTCGTCAGGAACCTCCTCTTCGACCGGGGGAGTCTTCGGGATAGCTGGCATGTCTCAAGTCACGGAGGACGATCCAGCCTCAGCGTCGTGCGAGGTGCAAATGGACGACGATAGGCGAAGGCGACATACTTCCTAGTTGTCTGGCGATAAAGCTGGCGTGGAAGTCGTGGTGGCCAAGAGTTAGGATCTATCTCCACGTCCTTCTCATAGGGTGGAGGCTCCTCTGCGTTGACGTCGATGAGGATAGGATCGTAAGCTGATGAGCAGGGTCCGGCGGGAGCTGCTGGGGCTACTTTCAGAGGGTCGGAGCAATCCACGATGAGGTACGTCCACATCTCCGCCACGTCCCCTGTCTCAGGGTCTCTGTGACTAACTTTGCTGCGAAGGATCCTTTGCTTTTTCAGCGGTAGACTCATCGTACTCACCTGAAGTCATAAGCGAGTAGGGGTGAGAACGTGTGGTTCCCAGTGACTAACTATGGTTGGTGGGGTCTGGTTTACTCAGTTATGCTCCAAGCCACTCAGGAGCTTTATCTTTTCTATGATCCTGAACAGCTTTATCTAGTTACTAGGTGATGGGGAATTCTAATCTTTAACTTACCTGGATATTCGTGCTTGTTATCTTTACTCGCGGTACTACTTAGACCGTCTCGTGCGTGTCTAATGGACGGTTTACTTAATATATGCCTAGTCATACAAATATATAATCATCACATAAATATCATGCATGAGGGGTCGAGGTTCTCTTACGCGCCTGTGGCTGCGTCCTTTTCGTTACTGGGTGCCCTCACTCCCTTGTTGACTGCGGGATCGTCATCTCCGTACAGCCACAACACGCTTACAACCATTCGGCTGGTTGAATGGTGGGAGTGTACCCTGAAGGTGGTATCACTGGCAAATGAGGGCTCATGTGCGTCCGAACTTCGTGGATGACTTTTCTGGGATGTCCGAACTTCGTGGACAACTTTACTGGTTCCGTCTGAACTTCGTGGACGTCTCTCTTTTTCTTTCTTATGCCCGAATTTCATGGACATCTTACCTGTCTTTTAACCGTCATGACGCAAAAGCTCAAGCATTATTCTTTTCCTTGCTTTCTTTTCTCTTATACCGGGTTGAAATCCGTGTTCAGATCAATGCCTGCGTATCATGACCATAAACCAGTCCTTTTTGCTAGACTGAAAAGGGGCTTGTCAGTATGGCGTGCCAAGAAGGATTTCCTATTACATAACTATGTCTTTTCTTCAAGGTATATCAACCCTTAGTGGTCGGACCTTCTTAAGAATTTACCGGTTCCCTATATTCACTTATCATCTTTGAAGATTATGTCAATTAACTCTAGCGGTCTATAGTTGCCCTAACTTAAGGCAACCATTCCTCATGATGCATGTACTTGTCATTCTCTATGTTCTTTTCAATTGTCCTCATTCGTGGGTGGCTCAAAACAATGCAGATGGAATGACGTTGTTTCATAAACTTGCTACAAGCTCCTCCACCTTTTAGACAAGTCTAATTAGGGCCCTAGGGTTTCAGGCCGCTCAGCGCTTCCCTAAACTCCCTCAGGTTTCAAATCATCCTTGTCCAACTTACGTGGCATCCAGGGCCAGACCACTCAGCGCCTATCCCTGCACTTTTCCCACCACGTAACCTCTCACGTGGCTAGTCTTGGTCACAGCCCAGCCCGCTCAGCGCCCTGGGGCGTTTCCAGCATCTGAAACGTGAAAGTTTGGCCAACTTTCTTCCATTCCTTTTCAACCAACTTCCACCCTTTTCCAAGGTTTTCCACACATGATTCCATCCATCACTAGCCACCTAGAATCATCCTAACCATCTACATGCATAATCATATCTACATAGCATCACAAAATCATCCACACACACAGATAGATACACATTATCACAAATAGAACTCAAGAACACCAAGGAGGTGAGTAAGCCTAAGTTACCCACTTCCTAGAGGCTGGTTTGATAAGGATGAAGGTGGGGGAGAGTAGTCCTTCGAGCGCAGAGTGTTGTCCTAGCTTCAGTCTGCTCTGGCAGCTCAATCGCAGTGCACACGACAGAGTTTCTGCTATTCTAAGAGAGTGTTTGTGTGTGAATATGATGGCTGGTGGCTTGGCTATTTAGCCACGAAATTTGCCACCATTTCCCCATTTTACCCTTCCCCAAATTTACCATTTTGTCATTATTAATGTAATTAATTAATTAATTAATGAAGTTAGATAAATAAAAGGTCAAATTAATGAATAGTAACCTAATTTTTTTTATTAATTTTCATAAAAATCTGATTAGCATCACGTGGCCTATTCAGATTTTGGGTCCTCACGGTCCCGTTTCGCTCGCTGTCCCGGTGCGTCGCGCACGGTCGTCCGAAAAATATTCCAATCATACCGCCGCGATCCTCTAATTTCCCTTAACATGGAACTAAGGTTAACTAAAGGCATTTGTGAAATTTTCTCTAGGGGAGTATTCTTCACAGATACTTTTTATATGTCATAAAATTCCAACGGCTGACTATCACCGTTCTGCTGTCTGCGAAATTTCACACGACAACAAAACCCTATGTTCCATGGACGTTTTTAGCCTAAAAATTCCTATCCTAGCTTTCCTAACTTGATTACAAATTATTTCGTATTTCTTTTGCGAATTCTTTACTAAGGGAAAAAACGGGATGTTACAGAGTAAGTGGTCGTTGTGGGGGTGCATCGACTAAATAGTCTGTGGACTTTTTTTGTCAAGTTGGTCCTTGGATTTTTTTGGTCAGATTAGTCCATGGACCATCAAAACAATATCGTTTTGAGTTTGACTTGGAGAGAGAAGAGAGGAGAGAGGAGAGAGAAAGCATCCCATTAATGGACATGTTAACAATTGTTAGGGGTTTGGTTGACGAAGGGACTAAAGAGTCCAACGATTACAAAGTTTAAGGACTAATGTGTCATTTTTTTAAGTTGATGGACCAAATAGAATGATGGGGTAAAGTCCAAAGATCAAATAGAGTATTAACCCCAAAAAAAATAAGTGTACATAGTATTATTATTATTTTTATAAATATTTAAAGGGGTGTTTAGGTCTTCGAGTTGACCTGACCCAGAGTAGGATGGACTAAGTTGGGTTGGGTTGGGTTGAGTTAGCTCAATTTATTTTTTTTATATTTCTTCAACCCAACCTGCCTATATTTTTAGGCCATTTGGGTTGGCCCGTCAAGTTCAACCAATTTCGACAACTCTATTCATAAATTACTTTTTAAAAATTCTTTTTGTGATAAACTCCTTTTAACTTGTATACCCAAACAGACCATAAGAATGCAAAAAGAAAGTACCCTAAAAGTCCTCACAAAAGACGGGAATCATCTATATTGCGGTTCTACAATTTTAACAAATAAATTTCCTTCCAAAAAGCCCTTCTTAGCTAGCCAATCAACACAAAAATTTGTCTCACAAAGAATATGTTTAAACCTCACGAACTAGTCACGCCAGAGCCAATTTTGAATATCCATAACAAGTGCCTGAAAAATATGAAATTCTGCATTGCTAAACTTTATAAGGTTAACAACATCAAAGGTGTCACTTTCACAAATAACTCGCTTAAAACTATGGTTCCATGCTAATTTGAGTCCACATCTAACCACCATTAGTGCTAGAAGAAAGTTACCTGCTACGCCTACACCAATGAAGCCAATATTAAAATCTCAACCTAGCATAGAAGAAAGGAAGAATTAGAGAGAGAGAATTCTAAATTTGCATTCTATAAAAATGATAATGATTATTCTTGAGATTACAGTTGGTAGTAGCTTGTTTATATACCAGTTTGTGGAGCTTAGTTCTTAGCTAGCTCACCTTCTAACTAACTAACCGAATAACTAAATTTCTTACATCAACAAATTGACTCAACTAATTAATTAACTCCCGGATCCTTCTAGATTTTGATCAATTGGATTCCTGTGTTTATTTAATAAGTCAATAATCTAATAACCATCATCCGCTCTAATTAACCCACAAAACCCCGCATTTCCTAAATTTTCACGATAATTACCATCAACATTAATAGTAACTCAACCACTCAGTGGCCATTGCCGACGTACTAACCGATCAAAATAAGAAATCTTCACATCATCATCAATCGTATTAGCAACAACTAAGTCACACCAAAATATTGGATTGGGGGTGACACCCTAAGAAAATATCTAATCTTTTTGTGACAAAGAAAAAAGGAAAAAAGAAAAGAATAAAAGCATTCTCCTTATTTAATTTAATTTATTATTAATATGATTGACTTAAAATTGGGTTTAAATGCTTTGTGGGTGTGTGTTTATGTTGGGAGTGTTTCTCGCCGTCTGGGATTTTGCTCTGTTTCTTCTGTCTCTGTCGCTGTGGCTTTTCTTTTCCTACACTGCAAAAAGAAGCAGCAGCAGCGGAAGAAGGAAGAATAAGCAAAATTCAGAAGCCGGTTTTAACTGTTTAACACCCCACTGAACTTGTGTTTGCGTTTTCTGTGTGTGGAGAGGGTTGAATCAAAATCGAAAAAAAGGAAAGAAAAAGAAAAAAAGGGTTTTTTGATTGACCGCGGAATCTCACGGAATCACACTACAGGATTTGTAGTTTTTGGTGCACTCTTTATAAACCCTCTCTCCTCTTTCTTCTTCTTCTTCCCTATTCCTTCGTTCCTTCTTGCGTGCTCTATCTACCCCTTAGCTTAACTCTGCTCTTTTTCTTCGCTTATACCCTTTTGCTCCTACAATCCCTACTTTACTTCTCACCCTTAAAGTTTCAACCTTTTACCTGCCCCCATATCTCCCTTTCATTTCTATCTGTTCCCTCTTCTTTTTGTGTGTGTGTGTGTGTGTGTTGCGAAAGGGTAAGGGCTATGGAGGGTGGTGGGAATAGGGTTGTAGGGTCAGGTGAGGGCGACCCAGGTGGCCGTTCCTCCCCTTCTTACTGGCTGGATGCGTGTGAGGACATCCCTTGCGACGATTTCATCGATTTTGATGTGTCTTCCATCGGTTCAGAGCAGCCTGATAACACTTCCAACCAGGACTTCTTCGGCGGGATTGATCGAATCTTGGACAGCATCAAGAACGGTGGTGGCCTCCCTCTTGATGTGGAACCCATTAATGGTGATGCCCCTCCTTCTGCAGCACACTCCAAGCAGCAGTCTTTGACACCACAGCTTGCTGCCTCCAATGCCGGCGCCGGAGATGGCTTTGTGAAGAGTGAATTGGTTGGGGAGAAGCATGGCCGTGCTGCTGGCGATGCTTTTCGGCATTCAGTAGCTGAAAGTAACGGGTATGGTAAGCTGTCAAATGGCAATGGAGGGGGGATTTTGGTTAGACATACCGAGGAAAGTGGTGGCATGAATAGAGGCCGCGATCTGTCGAGGGAATATGATGTTGATGGTGAAGAAAGATTCAGCAAAAGGGTGAGGCTTGGGAACTATAAGAATGAGAGGCATTATTTTGGTCGGGTGAATTATCAGGCTAAGGAGAAAGATAGGTGTTTTAATAGGAAGAGGCCACGGGATAGGGATGAGGTTGATGCTCGGAGGGACAAAGATAGTAGTGTCAGGAAAAGAGATCATTATGGTACTTGTGGCAGGAGAGAGGTTAGAGATAGGGAGTGGAGGGAAAGAGAACAGAGGGGTTATTGGGAGAGGGATAAATCAGGTTCCAATGATATGGTTTTTCGCGTGGGCACTTGGGAAGCTGATCGGGATCGAGAAGAGAAAATGGCGAATGACACAAAACAGGAAAGCAATGAAAAGCTTGGCAAGACATCTGAGGAGGCTAAGGAGAAGGTTCCTGAGGAAAAAGCCAGACAGTATCAGTTGGATGTTCTTGAGCAGGCAAAGGAGAGGAATACTATAGCTTTCCTTGAAACGGGAGCAGGGAAGACCCTCATTGCTGTTCTTCTCATTGGAAGCATACACGAGAGTTTACAGCAGCAAAATAAGAAAATGCTTGCAGTATTTTTAGTTCCAAAAGTTCCACTTGTTTACCAGGTAATATAGATTTTGACAATTTATATGTTTATAAATGTTTTTGCTAATTTTATTTTTAACTAATGCAATGCAAATGGTGTCCATTCATTTCTTTGGAAGTTGATGTAGTTCTAGTTCTTTGTCTAATAACAGCAAGCTGAAGTAATTCGTGAGCGGACTGGCTATCAAGTGGGCCACTATTGTGGAGAAATGGGGCAAGATTTCTGGGATGCGCGAAGGTGGCAGCGTGAATTTGACAATAAACATGTATGTTTAAAATCTCTATTGAAGATGTGTTAGCCTGTGCTTTCTGTCACTGTTTTTTCTGTTATTTATTTGTGTCTGACCTAGAAAAATCATTGGTGAAACTATTAAAAGAGATCTTAAATGTTAATGAATTTGAATATTAATATGATTTATGATAGAACATTATGGCGTTGTCTCATTCATGTAGTTGACCCAACTTTTGATCAGACAAAGGCTTAGTGCCCGAGTCCACTGATATAGTATTTTCCTTTTTTTGGTTATTCTGTACAGTATAGCATATGACTTCTGAATTCTAATCCTGTTAAGTTTTCTTCTTCCTAGTTGTCATTATTTATCTAGTTTTCTTATGACTATAGTTGGCTTCCGATTAAGTAAAATTTTAATTTCTATTATTATTGAAGATAAGCTGTTCATTTCTGGCCATGTATGGCTATGCGTTCTTCAAGTCGAAGGAAAGTCTTGCTTAGATATCAGAATAATAGCAACCTAGCAAGAAAGTCTTTGTAGCGAATGGCGCATAGCTAGTTTTATAGATTTTTCATACCTAACTTGGTTTACATTGGGTAAGGTTTACCTTATTGATATGCATAAAATATTAGAAGTTAGAGCCTATGGTCTTAATTTTGTCGGTTTATAGCTGTTGGATTAAATCTAAGCTTAGTTTGATTAGTAGTATAATGCACTAGGCATTTTCCCCCCATAAATCGTACCTGCATGGAATTTTAATGGGTGTTGTTCAGTGAACGAACTTTTATATGTTAAACTCATCTAAGGTGGAATGCATTTTTGTTCCGTAGTTATATTAATGAAGATTTCAGAACGTGTGTGGTTGTGGGTTTGATGATTTTGTACTTTGGATTTTGTTTTTTCTTTGTTAATTTATGTAACTCACCCCATCTGTGAGACAAAACTTTGTTGCTGTCGCATGTTTATGTCATTGCTTCAACACTTAAAATGTAAGTTTTTTGTGGTATTTTTATTGTGTTCTATATAATCTATATAAGTATTTGGGAGCCAACACATGGATTTGGTCTCTTTGGTGTCTCCGCTACATAACTTATCCTAAATACTATGAACTTTCATTCTATCAAAAAAATAAACTTGGAATTTCTTATTAGTGAGTAGTTCTTGAAGCTCACGTAGTTTCTTTCACTTTTTATAAATAAAAAATGACGATTGTCAAGGTGATAGTTAATCATAAATAATAAGCATGATTCTGTATGGGTTTAAAGCTGTATTGCCTTTTTGTTTCTGCAAATTTTTTCTCACTATTTGATGCAATTTGTAGGATAATTGTTTTCCCTTAAGGTTAATATATTTTTTGTCTGGCCTGTTTGCTACTGTTCTTCCTTGGCCTGTTATTACTCAATTGTTTGTTCTTGTTGTAGGTCTTAGTCATGACCGCTCAAATTCTTTTGAACATTTTGAGGCATAGCATAATTAAAATGGAAGCAATCAATCTCCTGATTCTGGATGAGTGCCATCATGCTGTCAAGAAACATCCATATTCGCTGGTGATGTCTGAGTTCTACCATACAACTCCCAAAGAGAAGAGGCCATCAATATTTGGAATGACCGCTTCTCCTGTTAACTTGAAGGGTATTTTTTTCAAGTTCTCAACTGAAATTTGGATCCATACTCTGTTACTAATTTGTTCCAGATGTGATTTGCTTGGGTATTAAATTTTTATTAGTATGATACTTTCCTTGCTTTCCCTTTTAAGTTAACAATGTGTTCATGTTTATGGTATATTCAGGTGTCTCCAGCCAAGTAGATTGTGCAATAAAAATTCGTAATCTTGAAAGTAAGCTAGATTCAATAGTTTGTACCATTAAAGATCGCAAGGAGCTGGAGAAACATGTGCCAATGCCCTCTGAAGTTGTGGTGGAGTATGACAAAGCAGCTAGTTTATGTTATCTACATGAGCAAATAAAGCAGATGGAGGTTGAAGTTGAAGAAGCTGCAAAATTGAGTTCAAGGAGAAGCAAATGGCAGTTTATGGGAGCTAGAGATGCTGGAGCAAAGGAAGAGCTGCGTCAAGTATATGGTGTGTCTGAAAGAACAGAAAGCGATGGAGCTGCCAACCTAATTCAGAAGTTGAGAGCTATCAATTATGCACTTGGTGAACTGGGGCAGTGGTGTGCGTATAAGGTACACACTAGTTCGTGGAGAATGAGCGGTCATTCATGAGTTTCTTGACTATCTTTATAATTTCTCTTTCCTTTACAGGTTGCACAATCGTTTCTAGCAGCTTTGCAAAATGATGAAAGGGTAAACTACCAACTTGATGTCAAGTTTCAGGAATCTTATCTGAGCAGAGTTGTTGCTCTTCTGAAATGTCAACTGTCAGAGGGTGCAGTTTCTGACAAAAATGCTGATGTTGATGACTCAAAGCATGGCGAAGCTCACAGTGGGTCTGAACCTGAAGAGATTGAGGAAGGAGAACTTCCAGACAGTCATGGTGAGCCTGGCTGTTGAAATTTTGTTTATCGTGCCTTGAGTTGTTTGTAGCTGCTCAAACTTGTATGTTCTCCTAGTAAAATGTACATTGAGTTTTTTTCTTTACTTCTTACAGCATTTAAGAAATTCTAGTCAGATTTTTGAAAGAGCATTACTGTTTTGCATTGCATTTGTGCATGAACATTCAGGGCTTGGCGGTACATATCCTTGTTGCTGTCTGCATAAGAGAATCAAGGGGCACTGTTATTGTCTCCAGCCTAAAACAGGCACTGAGATTGTGCTTGTTGCAGCTCAACATCGCTATTTTTCTCCTCGTGTCTAATTTATGCTTCCCTTTCTAAAGCTATTTAAATACCAATGATTGAGATGGAATTTAATTTTTGTGTGTGTGTGTGTGTTTATTTAATTTTAATCTGGCACATTTTTGTGTAGTTGTCTCTGGCGGGGAGCATGTGGATGTCATAATAGGAGCTGCTGTGGCTGATGGAAAGGTGACCCCGAAGGTGCAGGCGCTGATCAAAATACTTTTAAAGTATCAGCACACAGAAGACTTCCGTGCAATCATCTTTGTTGAGCGCGTTGTTTCTGCATTAGTTCTTCCCAAGGTTATATATAGACATTCTTTGTGTAGTTTCTTTTGGTTGGTTCAGTTGTGTGATCAAGATCTTATCAGCCCACTGTTTGCCATTCTTGCAGGTCTTTGCAGAGCTTCCATCTCTTAGTTTTGTGAAGTGTGCAAGCTTGATTGGTCACAACAATAGTCAGGAAATGCGGACCTACCAAATGCAGGATACAATTGCCAAGTTCCGTGATGGCCGGGTGAGATTTATTTCTTGATTACATGGCTCCACTTTTGGTTCCCAAGGGGGGAGAAATAATCCTGTCATTCTCTCCATCTCACTTGTGTACTTATTTGTAGGTCACATTGTTAGTTGCTACTAGTGTTGCTGAAGAAGGACTTGATATTCGGCAATGCAATGTTGTTATTCGCTTTGACCTAGCAAAGACCGTTCTGGCATACATTCAGTCTAGGGGCCGTGCCAGAAAGCCTGGATCTGATTACCTCCTGATGGTTGAGAGGTACCGGTTATGGCCTTGTTAACTGTTGACATTATTTTTTATGTTGTTCAAGTATGTTTTTCTAGATATTGTAGTAAGCCTAAATGGAATGGCACTCTACCGTATTGAGTGAAAGGTTTAAATTCCCTCCTCCACCCTCTGTAATTGCGCAAAGGTTTTTGTTCTTCCTTGGATTATTATATTTGTTACACGGGAGGTCTAGGAACTGGTGTGGGGAGGTAACCCTAAATATGAGGCAAAGCAGCCTTGGTGTGATTTGAACCCAAGATCAAGTAGTCTCCAAACAAACGTAGGTTCTTGGGCTAGTTTGTTTCCCATTTGAAGTAAAAAGTGACACCATGATTTAATTGCGAAACATGTTTTTTGCTTTTTCAATCAATAATGAATTAAGCTCTGGGAGTTTCTGCTGTTCCTTATCCAATAGACATGTAGAAAACTGGCCGTGAAATCTTTGTTGTATCTGGCATTAATCAACAGTATTTGCCTGCTTTTACTTTTCATATGGTGTTTTGTATGATAATGGATGCTGATAACTGAACATCTTCCCACCTTCTGTGCCCCTTTTTTTGTGATTTGTCTTGGATACAGGGGAAATCTGTCACATGAAGCATTCCTTAGGAATGCCAGAAACAGTGAGGAGACTTTGCGCAAAGAAGCAATAGATAGAACAGACCTTAGTCATCTAAAAGACACTTCAAGATTCATTACAGTAGATACCCGGCCAGGAACAGTTTACCAGGTGAAGTCAACTGGTGCGGTTGTGAGCTTAAATTCTGCTGTAGGTCTTGTCCACTTCTACTGCTCTCAGCTGCCAAGTGACAGGTGTGACATTTATACCTGAGATTGGCAGTTTGCATTACAGTCTTTGTATTTTTCCCTTCAAATTATGAATCGGGTGTCTCCTTTCCATTGTCCAGATATTCTATTCTTCGTCCTGAGTTTATTATGGAGAAGCATGAAAAACCAGGAGGTCCTACTGAATATTCTTGCAGGCTTCAACTGCCTTGTAATGCGCCATTTGAAATTCTTGAGGGTCCTATCTGCAGCTCAATGCGCTTGGCACAACAGGTATGCTGTCATTAATTATAGTTTTGATTGATTCTGTTCATCTTTGCACAAGAAATTGTGCTTATTATTTGGTGTTATGCAGGCTGTTTGTCTGGCCGCTTGCAAGAAATTGCATGAGATGGGGGCATTCACTGACATGCTATTGCCTGATAAAGGAAGTGGAGGAGAAAAAGAAAAGGCTGAGCAAAATGATGAAGGAGATCCACTTCCAGGGACTGCTAGACATAGGGAGTTCTACCCTGAAGGTGTGGCTGAAACACTAAAGGTTGGTTCATTCTGCAAACTGTGGTCTGAGTTTTTGTATGGATTTTGGTATATTGTTGACCAGCACATACTGCCATTTATTATTTGGAAAGGAAGCTTGTGTATGATTGCTACGAACTTCAAGGCTCTTGAGATGGATCGTTGATGTAACAAAGAAGATAAATAGTGAACAAGTGAAGTCTTAACTATTTTCGATAACATGAAAATAAAAATGTATCAACGGTATGACGCCATCTAATCCATTTAGCCAACCCCACCTACTGAGACAAGGCTTAGTTGAAAAATGCACCAAACTATCAAGTGTAATCGTGCTATAAAGAACATATACTTTCTAATAGTCTTTAGTTGAAAAAAGGGATTTGTTCTTACCTTTCTGTTTTTTCCATGACAGTTCTTATCTTGAGATTATTCACCTGCCCCAAAATATCCATTTTTGCTTAATGCTATGTCGAATTTCAGGGAGAATGGATCTTATCTGGGAAAGTTGCTTGCGACAGCTCCAAATTGTTTCATCTTTATATGTATGCCGTGAAGTGTGAAAATGTAGGCAATTCAAAGGATCCGTTCTTGACTCAAGTTTCAGATTTTGCAGTACTTTATGGCAATGAGCTGGATGCAGAGGTAGTAATCTCTGTTTGTTCTACTGCTTCTAGTTTTTGAGTATTATAAACTCATTTGCTCCCCCAATTATGTTTCTTGTTGTAGGTGTTATCGATGTCAATGGATCTATTTATCGCTCGAACGGTGACTACAAAGGCATCTCTTGTCTTTGAAGGGTCAATAGATATCAGTGAGAGTCAGGTTGATTAACTATTGTTTATATTTCTTTCAGATGTTTATAACTGTTAAAAGTTTTAGTTTCTTGTGCCTGAACGAAACCTATATTTTGACTTGCAGTTGGCATCCCTGAAAAGCTTTCATGTAAGATTAATGAGCATTGTCTTGGATGTGGATGTTGAACCATCTACCACTCCTTGGGATCCTGCAAAAGCATATTTGTTTGTCCCAATGGTTAGCGATAAGTCTGTAGATCCGACGAACGAAATTGACTGGCATCTGGTTGAGACAATAATTGGAGCAGATGCTTGGAAAAATCCTCTCCAGAGGGCTCGACCAGATGTTTACCTGGGCACTAATGAGAGAACATTAGGTGGAGACAGAAGGGAGTATGGATTTGGCAAATTGCGTCATGGCATGGCTTTTGGGCAAAAAGCACATCCAACCTATGGAATCAGAGGAGCTGTGGCCCAGTTTGATGTGGTAAAAGCTTCAGGATTGGTTCCTAACAGGGATGACATGCAAACGCAAAAGCCTATCCATTTGACTACCAAAGGAAAATTGATGATGGCAGATACCTCTACTAATGCAGAGGATCTGGTAGGGAGAATTGTGACTGCTGCTCACTCAGGGAAGAGGTTTTATGTTGATTCAATACGCTATGATATGTCCGCAGAAAACTCTTTCCCTAGGAAAGAAGGCTATCTTGGTCCTCTGGAGTACAGTTCATATGCTGATTACTACAAGCAAAAGTATGATGTGCATTCTCTTTATACGAGTCTTAATTTATACTGCTCTGTTTTAAAGTTTTTTTTTCCATGAACTCAAGCCTTTCCCTTTTTTTTTTTCCTTTTTTCTTTTTGGCTTTCCTCTGCAAGTGAAATTTAATTATTGATAACTTGTTAGCCATGTTGCACCTCCAATGTTGTGTGGGAGGAACAAGGAGCTAATCTGATCTGTGAAGGAAACTTCTGTTGTCACCTCAACAATGTCCCACCGAAGGTGCCAATAGTTTGTCTATCCTTCCAGATCAGAGAAGCTTTTTGTCTCTTCCTGTACAACAGAGGGTGCATGTGGCTGCTGTTTCATTCTTATTGCTTCCGTGTAGGTATGGGGTTGATTTGATTTACAAGCAGCAGCCTCTTATAAGAGGGCGTGGTGTGTCATACTGCAAGAATCTTCTGTCCCCTCGATTTGAACACGGTGAAGGTGTGCTTTAACGATTCCTGTGCTGGAATTATTTTGCTTTTCAAATTTTTATATTGTTGATTGATGAGAAATGTCATATCATTGTAGCACATGAAGGTGAATCTGAAGAATCTCATGACAAAACTTATTATGTGTTCCTTCCTCCTGAGTTATGCCTAGTACACCCTCTGCCTGGATCACTTGTTCGTGGTGCCCAGAGGTTGCCTTCAATCATGAGGAGGGTTGAAAGTATGCTACTTGCAGTCCAACTTAAAAATATGATCAATTATCCTGTCCCGGCTTTAAAGGTATCTTCTCAGCTCAAGAAAAGTTAGCTTTTAGTTCTAGTTTCCGTTGTTAACCCATGTGTTGTACATGGACAGATCTTGGAAGCCTTGACTGCTGCATCCTGCCAGGAGACATTCTGCTATGAAAGGGCAGAGCTTCTAGGAGATGCTTACCTGAAGTGGGTTGTTAGTCGATTTCTTTTCCTAAAATACCCACAGAAGCATGAAGGGCAGCTTACTAGGATGAGGCAACAAATGGTTAGTAACATGGTATTGTATCAGTATGCATTAAGTAAAGGGCTTCAATCCTATATTCAAGCAGATCGCTTTGCGCCATCGAGATGGGCAGCCCCTGGGGTGCTACCTGTCTTTGATGAGGATACCAAGGATGGAGATTCATCTTTATTTGACCAGAAGAAATCCATTTCTAAGACTGAGAGGATGGATAGTCACGCTGATGAATATGAAGATGAACTGGAAGATGGTGAGCTTGAGAGCGATTCAAGTTCTTACAGAGTACTGTCCAGCAAGACACTTGCAGATGTTGTGGAGGCACTGATTGGGGTATATTATGTCGAAGGTGGTAAGACTGCTGCTAACCACCTTATGAACTGGATTGGCATTCAGATAGAGTTTGATCCTGATGAGATGGACTGTACAAGAAAGCCATTTAATGTTCCAGACAGCATACTTAGGAGTGTTGATTTTGGTGCTTTAGAAGGTGCTTTGAAGCTGAAGTTTCAGGACAAGGGTTTGCTGATAGAAGCCATAACTCATGCCTCCAGGCCATCATCAGGAGTGTCCTGTTACCAGCGGTTGGAGTTTGTGGGTGATGCAGTCTTGGACCATCTTATTACCAAGCACTTGTTTTTCACTTACACAAATCTGCCACCAGGGCGTCTGACTGACCTTCGGGCTGCTGCTGTAAACAATGAAAATTTTGCCCGTGTTGCAGTTAAACACAATCTTCATGTGCATCTCCGACATGGGTCCAGCGCCCTAGAAAAACAGGTCTTCTTTCTGAGGACCTTTAGATTATTACTTGTGGAGAGCTCATATAACCTATCCCTATTTTCCTAATTTCTTGAAGCTAGTTGGGTGCTTTTTTGGTGCTCTCCTGAGGTTGTGCATTTGGTTGTGTGCAGATTAAAGAATTTGTCAAGGAAGTTCAAGATGAATTGTCAAAGCCGGGCTTTAACTCCTTTGGTCTGGGAGACTGCAAAGCTCCCAAGGTCCTTGGTGACATCGTCGAATCTATTGCTGGAGCAATTTTTCTTGATAGTCGGAGGGATACTACTGTTGTTTGGAAGGTTAGCTCCTAGCTTTTTAGCCACAATTTCTTCCTATATTTTTGCCAAAAATTATGAAAACATAAAAATTGATGGAGAATGTTCTTGGTCTTCCAATTTCCCCAGGTTTTTCAGCCTCTCTTGCATCCCATGGTTACCCCAGAGACTCTGCCAATGCATCCTGTGCGTGAACTGCAAGAGCGATGCCAGCAGCAGGCCGAAGGCTTAGAATATAAAGCAAGTCGTACTGGCAATCTGGCCACTGTTGAAGTGTTTATTGATGGTGTGCAGGTAGGGGCTGCTCAAAATCCGCAGAAAAAAATGGCGCAGAAATTAGCGGCCAGAAATGCTCTTGCTGCTTTGAAAGAGAAGGAAGTGGCAAAAAATCAGAAGAATGAAGAAGATGGGAAAAAGAATGGAAACCAGACATTTACTAGACAAACATTAAATGATATCTGTCTGCGGAGAAATTGGCCAATGCCGTTCTACCGGTATGAAATGACTATATTCCTTGTTTAGTGCCAGTTACGAATGGGATGGTAATCAGAGTTAATTGTGGCATTTTGCTTATTGCTTTAGTCTTTCATACTGCAACTTGTAGGTGTGTGAGTGAAGGCGGTCCAGCACATGCGAAGAGGTTCACGTTTGCAGTGCGTGTCAATACTACCGACAGAGGATGGACTGATGAATGCATCGGCGAGCCGATGCCAAGCGTCAAGAAGGCCAAAGACTCGGCTGCTGTTCTTCTCTTAGAACTGCTGAATAAATTGTACTCATGAAATATGGAGTGGTCATTCCCATTTCATGTCGGCAAAAATACTCAACAATTCTTGCATATCAGGTATTGAACCAAGAATTATTAACTAGTTCAACCCATCAATGTTTAAATCAATACTTCAATGAGCGAGAAACAAAATAAATTAAGAATTTGAAAAGAAAATCGTGCCGAATTATTTGCGTGATTCGGCCAATAGAAATAGATGCGATATGTTTTGTACTTCTATCTTCCTTTTCTTACTACAGTATGAACCTCTCAGCTTATTTAATAATGTCTTAATGTTTATTAACACTCTCCGAGGTCAATCTTTTGTAACACGGGGCAAGGAAACAAGTTGTTGCGGACCGGAAGCTTCAATTAATGGCCGACAGCCAAGCCAATGTTGTAGTGTTCAATTGTTAATAACAGGTATCTTATTGACACTGGCAATGAAGATGATTGATGGTATTCCTGAGCTTATAACATCATATCAACCGAGCATTGTTAAGTGTCGGTTTGTTTGGGTTCCAGCTTTATTCAATAAAATAGCTTGTACATGCTACTCATGACATACTTTCATGCAAATTTTGGATGAAGCTTCGGCCTAATTGTAACTCAACTCAATTTGAATGGCGCATATTGTGAACATACTACCTATAATTTGTGTTGTAGTTTTTTTTCCTCTTTCGTGTGTTTGGATGGAGGATGGATTTGGAGGAAAGTAGAAGGGGGTGGTGAATTTCTAAGATGAGGTGATAAAATATTTAATAGTTAAGCAGAAATATATTCATGTAAAGTGTTTTTTTTAAAAAAATTANATATATTGAAACAAATGCTGTTCTCCATTTTAGATAAAGGATTCATCTTTCATTTCCTTTATCTGCTATCTCATTTATCGAAGCATATCCTTAGAAAAGAAAGTTAACATTTTCACATTCAAGTAAATGAAACCAAAATGCAGAAAATCATATTTGTCAAATTACTCCTTTGCAAACTGTAAAATATAGCTATATTCGAAATCATGTTTAAGTAAAAAAATACTTTAAATATTAAATAATTTATAACAATACGTATACGTAGAAAATTTAGAAGTATTGACATATGAAAATATTTTAAATGTTTTATATATTTTTAAAAGAATTTGGAAAGTATTAAAAATTATTAGTTTGATATCAATGAAAGTATTAAGATATTATTATTAATATATAATTTTACACTTATATATGTTGTGTTGTATTCTGTAAATTTTTAAAATTGGTGTATTGACGTGTCCGTGTTGTTGCTATTTCTTAAGTGTCTTGTCTTGTTAAATAATTAATGGGAAAAACTAAAGAGTATCCTTAGGCGAGGTTGTCAAACTCCAAAGTTTAAGTAAACTCTTGAAGTCATAGCAAACTTGAATCGTAAATTCGTAAGGGTTTATATGCGTAAAAAATAGGTTATAAGCAATATAATTAGAAATCAAACATGATTATGTCTTGTATTTATAATTTACATTGAATAATGTTAACTTTGAAATAAAATAAATGAAAGAAATATCTTAAAATATATCCTAACATACTTTATTCTTTATGCATATTACTTTATAATTCAATAAAACGTGGCTTAATTATCTTCAATATATAAAATTAACTTAATAAATTCAATAGATATTGTCTAACATAAACAAAATCAGTTGAGTATCTAAAAAAGTGAACCAAATTTGTACATTTTGATATAAACTTGTAAACTCATATGTAAATTTTAACTCGTAAATTCGCTAGTAAAATCATGAGTTTACTTAAACTTGTACGAGTTTACCAAAAGAGAGACTACATAAATGTTAACTTATTTTATATTGTAAAATCATAAACTCGTAAGAGTTTACGAGTTAACTCGAGAGTTTACCAACCATGCCCTTAAGACATGGTTTAAGAAACTAAACTTTGCATTGAAAATTGTAAAAACTCAAATAAATGAATTATATTATTTCATTCTATCTGACAATCATAATTTATGTTAAAGATTCCGAAAATATTTTGTTCATTATTGTTACAAATACAAAGTACAGATACGGAAAAATAAAAGAAAAATATATTAAAGAACCGTATAATAGAGTGCGCGGCTTATTCTGAGTAGTGGATATCGGAGAAAGGTATTCTTGTTCTTGTCTATCTCCTCAAGGTCAGCATAATATACTCATTATAAAGATCACTGCACCAAATCAGAGATAAAATATTATTAAAGTAGCGTAGCGTGACATGGTTCTGATTGCATAATAGTTATGAGATGATTCAGGAAGCTGAAAGATTCTGAAGTTTTATTTTTCTCTCAACTGGCTATTGAAATGTTATCTTTTCCTAAAAAGAGCAATGCTAGAAAGTAGAATAATGTAATCAGTGATTAGATGAAAGATAATGATATGACTTACTTATTTGTTTAAAAGTCACTGACATTTTATACTGTGATAAACGTGTTTGAAAAAATTGGATATCGGAAGAGTATTTTAAATTTAGTCTATGAGTTAAAGATAAAACTAAAAGTTCCATATTGTTTAAAAAACTTGGTTTAACTTTAGTATTGGGCTGCCTTCCTCTTCTTCTTCCCCCACCAAATATTTGGTTTCTCATTTATTTGGTAAAATATTAGTTTTTTACTCTATTTCGACTACAAAACGGTTCGACTGTCTAGCAGATTTTGTTTTTTAAAAAAGTAAGTTGTATTCTATATATAAAGTTGGTTGAGAATTGAGATATACTTACATTGAGTGCTGGATGGCTTCAAAAGCAGTGGATGCAGGCAGAAAATCATTGACTGCTACCTCCTTGTTCTCATTCTTCTTGTCTGAGCAATATGTTCAAGAAAAAACAGCACTCAAGATGTGAACAAATATAAACTGAACTGAAAGAGAAAATTATGAAACAAATAAGATTTTTTTGTTATGGATACAGTCTTCAAAGAAGCGCCTGATTTCTGAGAGGCGATGAGGTGGAAGTTGTTTGTAGTCAGTGTAGTGCTTAAACTCTGGATCATCAGCACATACTGCAATTATCTTGTCATCCTTCTCTCCCTGTGTTTAAACAACCACAGATTTGTTGTTGTTCATGGTAAATGAATGGAATTGCTTTTTATTGGCTAAAACCAAAATGATACACATACATATACATACCTGGTCAATCATGGGCATTAGTCCAATAGCCCTAGCTCGCAGGAAGCAACCAGGAAGAACTGGCTCCTACTCAATTTGATAAGTAATTATGGTTTGCCTTGGTGGTGATATATTAGCCCAAACATAGCAGAATTTGTTAGATGCAGACACTACCTATTGGTTTTAGTGACGTGACGTGACCATGTACGATTTGATGACTTTGTATAAGTTTTTTTTTTTGGTACTATCAGTGTATTAAAGTTAAATAACTTTTAAACACGGGAAAAGATACATTAGATTGAGAAATCACATATGGTTGGAATTAATTACTAATTTGGAGATTGAATACTTTGATCGTACCCAATATTTCAATGCTACTCTAGAATATGTACATATATAGACACAACAAATGAGATTTAATGCCTCTTCATGGAACAAGATGAATTACCTGCATGAGGACCAAGACATCGATTGGATCGTTGTCTTCACACAGTGTGCGAGGGATAAAACCATAGTTATGAGGATAAACAACTGATGAATACAAAATCCGATCAACCTGAGCATTATTCAGTCGCGGTATAAGAAGAAGAAAAATGTAATGGCAAATGGGTAAGGAAAAGAAAACATCTGGAATGGAGTTCTATCTGAAACCTGTTTCAGATTATACCTTGATTAATCCGGTCTTTTTGTCAAGTTCATATTTGACCTTGCTTCCCTTAGTGATCTCCACAACCTGCATAAAGCAAACTAACCATTGAACATGTGTAGCATCAATAATGTATTAGAAGAAGGAGGTAAAGTCATTTGAGGCCTAAGTTTAAAAAAGATTCAGTACTTGCTAATGAGTAATGTGTAGTTACAAATTATTGAGTTATGCGCGTTGTTACAATTATTGATTTAGGACTATTGAGTCTAATGGGTTACGTGTAGTCTCTTAAGAGTCACCTTATGCAATCTGAGAGTCACTCCTTCACCTATAAATTTACTTCTGCTGCATATTGTGGTAAGCAAAAAATACAAAGTGCAATGGTTGCATTGCATCAGAGACTTTCCCTAAAATAAATAAATGCTGACATTTTGGACATTTCTTTTCTGCAATAACAGTATTCTTTGCAGAGGCAGAGGATGCAAACTTACACAATTGAAAATATTGGGAGCATCAGGTCCTGCATAGGAAAATCAAAAATTTCATAGCAGCATGATTTTTAAAGTCTAATTGTAATGTAAATTGAATTAATGCCAAATAAACATGAACAAGCAATGATGTCAACAACAACACAGTACCAGTTTCAAGATCATGCCAAGGGTGAGCAGCCACTGATCTCCTCGACATAGATGAAAGAATCCTTTCGTTCAAACGGGGAGCCGGATGGCTTTCTTTGCCTTCTTCACCATTGCCACTCATCTTTATGGATGACAAGAGATGTTAACCTTAATTAATGCACGAAATGAATACCAAGTGTGCTATAAACAAAAGAGAAATGGCTGGCATGTAGTGCATATTACTAGCTTTGAAACAAACAAAAACAGGTACCTTGATTTATTCAAGAGTAAATTAATATTATGAAAGAGAGAGAGATTAAGTTAAGCGTTCAGAAGAGAGAGATCCGAGAAAGTGTGATGGTTGATATATTTATATATGGAGAATCAAGGGAAGAGAAGAAGAGAGAGTTGGTCAATGCATTAGAGCATACCTCGGCAGTTATTAGGAGACATGGCAGCTTACCACAACACTTGTTTTGTGGAACTTAAAGTTTGTTATTTAGGTAGTTACTATTATTATTATTTTTGTTTTCCTTTGTGGTTTTTCCTTTGAACACAGACAACATTTTTTCCCCTTTTGCTATTGACATAAAAATGTTACTTTTCTCCTTAATATTGCTTCCTGCTTTTAACTGGCTAAATATTTTTAAAATGATATATATTCTTTGGCTAAGTTAACTCCTTGACTTATAGGTAATATATGATTATTTAAACAAATAAATATGAATTAATAATAGATAGAGAAGTACTCACTTTGCTGACTGTGAGTATTAATTAACGATATAAATTAAAAGGTCTTGGCTGCTATGTCAAATTTTGTAGAGCAACTCAAATCAAAAGGGAAAAATAACTTTACACAATATAGATCATACCATTTGGTTTTTTTTTTTTTTTTCCTCTCATTAGTTTAGAAATTGAATCCTCTCACTCTCAGTAATCAAGGTCAACCTCCTTAACTGACTGCAGCTGGCTTGGCAAGCTTTGATTAATCGATTAATTGTAGGCAGAGAGAAATAATAGATTATGCTTTACAACATTCCAAATGGCAGAAGATATTTACTGCAGGATATTTTTTACATGTGATCTTCAATGTCTCTGATAGGAACAATCAGTTTTGTAATATACTTATAGAATTAGTTAAACATATACACATGCTGAGTTGTCAGATGCATTTCTAGAATTAGTTAAACAGCTTACAGAATCAGTTTCATGAAAATGTTAATTAAATGAACAAAATAATCAAAACATGAATCAGAGCTGCTCTGACTATCTTATATTCAATCAATTAAACAGCAACAATGCTACTATATACCCATAAAAACTTTTTACAGAAAAAGATCCTCACACATTCAAAATGGAAGTAACATACAGTTTCTTGCATAGTGAAGTATGTGAGAACCAGAAACGGTCAAACTATACTGACTAGTACTATTATTAACTATTAAGGAGGAAAAATTCAAGGGACATTCATGGAATCAGGAGACACTGATACCATCTGAAGAAGGCTCGAATTTGGGAATGTCTTTTCCAATGCAGGACCTCTCATAATTCCTCTATCAAGACTTTCTTTAGTTACGCGTACTAACTCCCTCGCAACATCGATCATCCCTAGCTTTCCATCTGTACCAAATAACAGGCACCTTGTTGCAAGGTCTGCAATTATTTGCATTTGCTCTTGGCGGTAATCTGGTTGTTCATGATAGCAAAGAAATGGATCAAGAATTTCTTCCAACTTTCCGGCCTTTATTTTATCTACGGCCGAATTTGGCGAATCCAGGTGATTTGAGCCTGAGATGATCTCAAGGAGTATCATACCCATATCATAAACATCATCTTTGCAGTGGCGCAAGAATTCGCGGTTCTTGCGGGACAGAGAACCATAACCAAAATTGGAATTCATCAGGCCAAACCCTCCAATCTTGACAGAATGATGATCATCTAAGCAGATGCAGCCAGATTTAAGGTTTTGGTGAAATATGGGAGGAGAGTTCTCATAATGCAAGAATGCAAGAACACTAGCTGTTTCTGCAGCAATAGTCAATCTCCTATGCCAGTCTAAACAAGGTTTTTGTCCTATTCTTTGATGCAAATGTTCCTGCAGGGTATAACCATTAGCGGGATACTCATAAACCACAAGAGCGTTGCCAGATTTGATGCAGCATCCAAGAATGCGAGCGATGTTTCTATGTACAACGGCAGATAGGGCCTCAATTTGTGACAGGACTTCAATCAAGTCTTTCTCATTCTCACATTGTAACTTGTGGACAGCTATGTGAGATCCATCCCCAGCAACTCCAGCAAAAATTGTCCCATTGTTTCCGTGTGTAGTAAGTTTCTGATGTGCCTCAAAACCTTTTGTGGCTTCCTCTAGCTCATGGCGGCTGAATAGTCGAGTTTTGCGAGGTTTGGGGATTGAAATGTTGTGATAGTAAGCCTTCTCGGCGTCGAACATCCATGGTTCTGTTGGTCTTCTAAGAAGATAAAAGAGTGCAACCAGAGAGGCAACTATAAGAACTGGACTAAGGATTCCTGCATGTTAAGGATGCCATGAGATTGAGACAAGATATGCAAATATAGCCGGACACCAATACTATATTATAATTTACACAGATGATGAAGGAAAATGATAAAAAGAAAAAATTGGAAAGCGATATCGTCGCAACAAATCCTTATTGAGCTTTCATAATCTGTTAACATGTGGTTTATGTTGATGAAATTTTGTAACTAGTGATTTTGCAAACAAAAATGTGATAGAACTTGCACAAATCTAATCCACTTACCAGCAATGATGACAAATTTCCATTGGTCATGTGTTTTGATGTAGCAGTCACTTCCATATGCTTCCCTTCCATCCTTTATACACGCTGCCATCAAGTACATCGAACAAAACAGAAATGTAAATGTTAAGTAAGAGATTAGGATTTCTGAGAGCATTTTGATTTTGTCTTTTTCACTAAATAAAGACTATTTTCAGAAGAAGTAGATAACTGTAGATAGAGTAAACCTTCAGATTTATCCTTGAAGTTGTCGGGATCGATCAAGTTTGTCCCCATGTTATGAAAATGGTCATATTAGTCCATGTGATTGCAAAAAACCTATCAAGTTAGGCTCTAAGAGGGACTAATTTGACCGATGTCAAATAACTAACTTGATTGGCTTTTGGCAACTTCAAGAATTAATATGATTGTTTATATGACCTGTGGATGAACTTAACCAATTCCGACAATCTCAAATATGACTTTGAAGGTTTACTCAGTGCCTAATGTCAACAAAGAAAATACTCCTTTTGCATCTTCATGATGATGAAAAGTGAAAACTACTACTCACTCACCCTGCAAACATCCTGAGCCATCAGCAAAACCATCACCAACATATCCATCTTGGCAGATACATCTTACGCCTCCTTCGACGGCTGTAGCATTGATCATGTCTGCATTCCTTGCACAAACTTCCCTTAAGGTGTTCCTTGGAATAGCCCATTCCAACTTGACACCACGTTTTCCTGAATTGGATCCTCGCGAAACAGCCCAACTAGAGAATCCCCTGCATCCAAACTTCGAGAACACTGAAAAACCTTCTCCAATTCGCCATATGCTGCGGTCGGAGAGCGGGTAGCAGCAGCCAAAGGAGCCACCACCAGCATTCCCATCACAGCCAGGCAAGTCAAGTGTTTCACATTCTGCTTTGCAAAGCAGAGAATCCTCACAGTCATAGAGGCCTATAACATTGTCAACCGAGACTCCAAAGTGATTCTCGACCGCGAAACTTCTTCTGCCAAAGGAATTCAAGTCATTGTACCGGCGACACGAAGATGATGTGCCGGGAAAGTCAACTAGCAGACCATCTGGGAAGAATTCCACCACATGGTAGCTCTCTGATCCAATTCTGAGTGAGAGGGCAGAGGAGTCTGTGCAATAGACATGGAAAGCACTGGAAATTGAAGCACAAGAAGTGTTGACATAGAAGGGAAAAGGAACATGGAGTTCCCCACATGTTTCGCTGCAAGAGTTTGGAAGCAAAGGGGGTTCAAGTGGCTCTTGGAGGGTGAAAGAGAAGGGAAAGAAGCACACAAGAATTCCAAGAACAATAGGTAACATTGCCAATGCCATTGTCACTGAAAAAGGGTTGTTTGGCTCTCTAGTGCAGTGAGGGTGTTAAAGAAAACATTGTATCCATTGCCCCCTTTTAAGCTCTTTATGAAAGTATAGAATTCACATATACATAACAAAATAACTCAAAATAGGTGTAGTTATAGTATATTTTACATGCTACTCTCTCTCTCTCTTTACTCATTAAAAAGTGAAAGTGACATATAACATGAGACGGATGGAGTACTATAAATGTTTCTGATATTGGATCAGGAATAGCGAGATGAAGACGTGGCAAAATCAGGGAGGTACTGGGTAATGAAGAAGGGATACATAGAAGTTGGAGAAGGAGGAGAAGATTGGTCTACAGAATAGGGTACATTTCGTATCAAAATAGTGTGTGGGAGTGTGTGCTGTGCTGTGCTGAGCGAGCGCGTGTGAGCATTTCAATCTTGTTATTGATTTGCACAAAGCCTTTAACGACGTTGCAAGCATTGAGTACTGTACAAAACTTGCAGGGGAATCGAGATTCGGAGCACAAAATGAGGAATAAATATATGAAATTATCTGGTTTGAGCATTACTGAATGTCAGATCTGTCAACCATGTATCGGTTTTATGCCTGAGAAATACTTATATATATACGTTATATTAATGTTTTAGATTACATACTAAATAATCAGTTCAGTGTTTCACAATCATACAAAACTGTCTATCTACCTAAAAAAGAAAAGGAAAAAAAAAAGAGAGAAAGCTAAGTAATTAATTAATGTTAGGACTGCAGAAAACGATACCAGGACGCAAAGCCTAAATAAGCGCTAACCTAACTGAGCATTAAGTTAGGCAACTTACTACTACACAGGATATGGTTCTGTTTGGCCAAATAATTAACTTGTGTCTAATTATGAGTTAAATCAGCATCTTGTGTGCTTGGTACATATCCAAATTGCCAACATAGAATTATGTTCTTTTGTTTTATATTCAGTGTGACCAGCACATTATTTTTCCCCTTTATGGAGCCAAAAGAGCGGTGATTAATGATTAAGGTTTCACTTCGATGTGTTAGGTGAGAAACAAGTGGTTTCTTTCTATCTGGATCTGATGTGTAAGTTGAAAATGTGTGATTACATGACAATTTAACAGAAGCAAATAAGAGATGGTGCATGTAGACAAACCTAGGATTCCAAATTTGTGGTTTTTCACATTAGGCATGGGTAAATATTTATCTCAAATCTTTTAAATTTTAAATTTGAGAGTTTAAGTAAATTGGTGAAGTTTTAGTAAATTTGAATTATAAACTCGTAAAAATTTACACACGTAAAAAATAAAATGTATAAACCATATAATTAATTTAACTTTATAATAAAACAAATGAGAGAAATATCATCAAATTATTTTAATTTATAACTTAATTTTCATGCCATGCTTTAGGGAGTGGTCATTGTCACTCCTCTTTGTCCAATGTCACTCCCACTACTACCAACTTTTACATAGTTTTCCTAGAATACCCTTTTGTTTTATTTTACTTGAGTTAATAATTTGAACTTACTTATTTATAATAATCAAAATTTATCTAAACATATTATTGTTAATTGTTTTAAAAATTGTATCAATGATTTAAATGTTTAATATTATCTCTCCTTTCTTAAACTTTTATATGGTCCCTATATATTTATATATTGGTAATTAATTTATTTAATATAATTATTTATAAATAAATATTAAATTAACATACTTTATTTGATAGCTTTTTGCTATTTACATAACTAAAATATTATCACATAAATCTATTAAAACCATGACTTATTATGATTGACGAATTAATTTGTGTGTAAAATAAATATACTCAATTAAAAATAGATGATCAATACTAACAAATCATTGCATCATATGTTTGTTTGATAAAGTTTTAATTATATAAGCACGATGTTACAAAATAATTTTTTTTAATCACCAGTATCTAAAGTTTTTTGGACTTCATCTAATTTTACTTGAGGTGGATCGACTCACTGTAGGGATAAAGCTTTCCGTACTTTTTTTTTCAATCACAAAATAAAGTATTTAGTTGTATATTAAAATTTATGAAGCATTATTAGTTTACTTATATTTATTTATAATTTTTAAAACACTTAATCATATATTATTTAGACAACTATTGTTTCAAGAAAATTTAACAACAATTTAATATTTAAACATAAACAGTTATATATTAAATAAATTAATTATGAATATATGAATATCTAGTTACCGTATAAAAGTTAAAAAGAAGATAGTATTAAATATTCAAATCATATCGATACAATTTTGAAAAAAAATTAACAATAATATGCTTAGATAAAATTTGATTGATTATAAATAATTAAGTTTAGATTATTAACTTAAGTAAAATGGAACAAGGGTATTTTAGGAGAATTGTAACATCTCGATTTTTTCCCTTACAAAGATTTCGCATAATAAATAGAATAAATTAATAAGATTGAAAATTTTAATTATTAAATTTAATCCCTGAAATATTAGTTAAAAATAGTAATTTTGCAATTTCATAGAGTCCTGTGAAGTTCAGATCAATTTCTGATCAGTATTAACATTATATTATGACTCAAGAGAGTCCGTAAAATACACTAATATGAAAATAAATTTGAGAATGTCCAAATAAAATTAAATGAGTAATAAGAAAAATTAGTGGGTCATAACGGTATGTCTAAAATATTTTAGGGCATCCGTACACTAATAATTAGGGACAAAACGCAAACAAACGCGTACAAAATGGGTTAGAAAACCTTTAAGTAAGATATTTATATGAATAGTAATATATAATAAAATAATAATCAAAATTTATCTAAAAATATTATAATATTATATAAATAATATATAACTAATCTGAGGCGGCATAATGCACCGCCTCAGTTACTATATATATGTGTAACATATGTATGTAACACAGCCAAGGCCATTTTCCTTAGCACCTCGATGCTTGTAATTCATACTGTTAAATATATTTCTGTTCCGTTCATGCGCTCTGTGATTATGCTGGCGGGTCCAGGAAAAATAGCAGGATCACACTAATATTTGTGGGAGTAGTTTCTCACAACTCTCATCATCAGCAACTGCGCTTAGAAAGTGGGTAAACCGTTCTAACCACTGTCTATGTGGTTCTAAGATGTTTGATGATGTTTGTAATATGTTTTGTGATAGATTATGTTAGGTTTAATTGCTTGATAATATTCTTGATGATTATAAATGATTATGTTTGATTATGGAGACCTATGCATGGTTGATGAGTATGAACTACTTGTTAGAGCTATGTTGGATTTATGATGAGAAATGTTTTAGAACATGAAATTATACTCTTTATGATGTGAAATATTATGATAAATGCCTAAGAAAGTGCTTGTGATGATGGTAAGAAAGAAATATGTAGTTTACACAAAAATTACAGAACTGAGACCTGAGGCACACCAGTGCGCTGAGCACACCGCTAAGCGCGACGCTGAGCGGTCCGCTGAGCGGCCTGGGCAGAGCTTATTACCAACTTTATTTTCTTCGAGACGCTAAGCGGCCTGAACATGTATTGGGATCTCAATTCTGTAATTACTCAAGAAATAATCTTGATATGTTATGAGTTATGTGATACGATATATGTTAGTTGCTTATGATTATGTGGTGTTGTATGTTAGAGTATAAGATGATGATCTTTCAATGAATATGATGAAGATGATGACATGAGCTATTAAGTTATATTGGTTGTAGATATGATTGCTTTAAAGATGATGGATTGTGTTGATTATATATGTGAATGTTTGATGAGGGGTAGAATAATGTTTAGAGAGTCAGAGCATTCGACCATAGAAGAGTCGGGGTGCTAAGACACTAGACTACAATAGAGTCTGAGTGCACTGGGTGTTCCCAGCCACAGCGGAGTCAGGGATACCTTAGAGATGAGCCGAGTCTGAGGAGTTCTTCCGACCACAGCGAAGTCGAAGAGTCCCTTGGCCACAGCAGAGTCCAGGGAGGTCCAGCCACAGCGGTGTTTGGAATGCTCTAAAGACGAGGCAAGTCTCAAAGAGTAGTAAGTCCGAAGAGTTCTCCAGACCACAGTAGAGTCTGAGAGTCCTTTGACCACAGAGGAGTTCGGGGAGTTCCGGCCACAACGGAGTTTGGAACGCTCTAAAGACAAGACAATGTTTTTCCTAACCACAGTAGAGTTGGGATGATCATGGCGAAGTACATGAGAAGTGAATGATGTAGTTAGAAATGAGAATTGGTCCCTAAGGATTTGAATAGAGAACAAATGCCGTAGATAAGGAAAGAGTAGGTTCCCTCAGTCACATAGCAATGTAGGTAGATGCTCAAGACTAGGTGGAATATTAATAACGAGTAGGGATGTAGTATAACTGTGACATCTAGAGACCCCTGAGCGGCGGAATCATAATTGAGAGTAAAACGATCAATGATGACTAAGGTTTCCCACTGAGAACGCCGAGTTCTCACACCCGCTCCTTTATGATTCTATTTAAGCACGACAAGGACGTCAGCGCGATACGTGAAGAAGCAGACTCAAAGAAGATGAATGGAGAAATAGGATAACATGGGCTCAACCAAAGATGCAACGATCAGTCCTTAGTTAATATAGTTCATATTTTACACTACGGCAAGAAAGTACATGTATGTAATAAATATGATAATGCCTATGTAAATGTTTGTGATGTATGCTATGGACCACTTGTCTGCTTATTGTCTTATGTTGTTATGTTAGATTAATTACTCGTTAAGTGTAAAGCTTTAACGTTTGCATTATAAATTCTATCTAGTGCACGGCTCATATCTTGTATCATAGGTATATAAAGAAAAAGTTTCAAAACGGTCCATATTTTCTAAGTAAGAAATATTTTCCAAGATAAAAGTAGGGGCTAAAAGTAACCTCAACCAAAGCAGTAAACAACCTAGTAAGTATTGTTTGCGATGTACACGTAAACAGTTAGCTAGGGTGTTACAAGAACTATGTAAAAGTTAATAGTAATGGGAACAAAGAGGAGTGGTTGTGCGTGGATTACATTGTACTTGAATAAAACATAATTTAATTATGATAAATATATAAAATTAGCTTCATAAACTCAATAAATATTATTTAACATAAATAAGTCAACTAAGTATCCAACAAAATTTATGAAATTTGTGCAATTTGAGCCTAAAATTAAGTGTAAATCTAAAATCGTAAACTCACTATCGACTTTGTCATTCATTTTATACGGTGAGATTGTAAACTTGTAAGAATTTAAGAGTTCACTCGAGAGTTTAACAATTATGCCCCCTCCTATCAAATTTGTCAATTTTTGATAATTTTTAGAATTAAATTTATTGAGTTTTATCATTATTTTATGTTTTATATGATTGTAGTAAATTTTTCATTAGTCAAATCATTAAAAGAACTAACTTGTAAGAGATTTAAAGATTTGTGGACCATTTGAGCTCGCGATACACCTCTCTACAAATATTGTATTAAAAATATTAATTTATCACATTAGATTATATAATATATCAATATGTCATATTAAATAATAAAATAATAATGAAATTTAATGAATTTAGTTCCAAAAATGATCAAAATGGACAAATTTAATAGAATAGAATATATTTACCTTATAAGATACACAAGAAATTACCTTCCAAATTTCCAACTCACATAGTCCATTGGAATGGCCGATGCTCTTTCGTCTTAAACAATGATCGTAGTCTTGTTTTCGAGTTTTAGATACTATCAGAATTGCCCTATAAAATGTTTATCCTTATCAATTTAACTAGTCTCCCTTCGTTTGGGTGCAATTAATTTGCTATCCTTCTAGAGTTTCGTTCAGTTACACGTTTGGTTCTATTTATTTTCTTATGTGAATGTCATATAGGAGTGCATATCCAAATTACTAAAATAGTACTATTTGCACACTTAAAAAAATTAACATTTATATACATTTGAATAGATAAATAAACATTATAATATAAAAAAATAAATATTATAAAATAGAATTAAACATTCTTACTAAACATTTATACATATACAAATATATGTATATTTAATATTATTCATTTATATATTTAATAATGTTTATTATCTGCTTTATCATATTTATTTTTCAGCGAAGTGTATACAGAGTGGTGACAATTTGTGTGGTGCTCTGCTCAAATAATGTATATAAATATTTTCTACTTCCCCACCGTTTTGAAGATGAACCCCCCCCCTCTCTCTCTCTCTCTCTCTCTCTCTCTCTCAGAGTGATAATCAAATGGCACCAAATTAACTTTCCCATACAATACGTTCTCTCTGCTTGTTTAACGCCTAGTATTTAGGATCGAGTTTCACTTGACTTACTTCAATATTCAATTCCTTTACTTTTGAAGTTAAAAAAGAGAGATTTTAGGTACATACCTACATCGGGCTATAGGTCAGGATCAAATACCGTTGAAAAATGAAGTTAAGAAGTCGAGTTCAAAACCTAGCTCAATGTGAATTATCACTAATTAATCTTCAAACATGTACCATCCACATTCATACACTACACACTTGAGTGCGAGCGAAGAGAAAAAAAAAAAGTGGCAAGTAAATATAACATATTCTTGTGTAACATGCCACTAGAAATCCATTGTTCGAAATATAACATACCTAGAATGAAATCAGTTTTATCCACTACATCTAAACTTGGATCAAAATTTTCTGCAGCGACTTGGTGGGATCGGCCCATTAGGAGAAGGTCTTGGATTTGTTGCCATAACTGTTGATGTCTTCTTTCAGATTCTTCCCCCATCCACACACCAGAAATAGCAACGTGCCTCTAGCCTTGCCCCTAGCCACTTATATATGTACAATTGGATTTGATTTCTCAAATATTCATTTTTAACCATATGCAAAAATCCTCGTATAAGTGATTGTGCAATTATGAAGGGGGGGAAAATAATCTTAGGAAAAAGTATCAACAAAGTCTATGAAAATTTACGTAAGTGTTAACTAAGTTCTAAAAAATAGTGTTAACTTGATCCATAACATTTGTAAACGTTTTCCACGTTAGTTCCTTGGTTAGTGAAACCATTAATAGAAGCTAACGTGTCCGTCAATGCAATTGTTTTCTCTCATCTCTCTTCTAGTCGTTCACTAAAATCTCTAAACTATCCCCGCACATCTATCGAATTTTCAAACTACCTCTTTCTTCTTCCTCCACCCCCACAACCCAACTCATGACCATCCCATTCTTCTTCCACCCCCTACCCCACAACCACCTCCACCCCCATCAAACTCCCAACCACCATCACCATTGCATCTCATTATCGTCACCCATCACCACACCACAAAGTTGATGAGACCTACTTATCATCTTCTTAGACAATCATTACCTATGTCACTTTATTGTAACTACCACCCAAAATTAAAACATGTGTGCCCAAAAGTTTAAACTCATTAACACTACACATGTGTGAAATTTGTGAAATTGATGTGGGTTTGAAAAAAGGTTGAGATTTTTCTTTGATTTTGCTTTTTGAGTTATGTTGGAGATGAAGATTGAGATGGATTTAGATGTTATGTTGATGGCGATTGGGGGGTGGTGGTTGGTGAATGATGGTGCGGTAGGGTACAATGAGGTGGTGGTTGTGGTAGGGAATAAGGGGAGGGGTGGGGTGTGAGGGAAGAGGAAGATTGATTGTGTGGGGTGAGAATGGGGTGAGGTTGTGGTGGTGGTGGTAAAGGTGAGAATGGGGTTATGAAGGAAGTGGTGGCAGTTGAACGTGGAGGTGGGGTGGCTGGTGGTGTAGTGGCAAGGCTGGTGGTGAAAGGGCTGGGTGATGGTGGTGGGGGAGAAAAAAGAAAGGGGATGGAGATGCCCAAGATAGTTCTAGAAGAAATTCGTGTTACTCAACTAGGTCGTTATGCTCAAAATGATGTCGATTTGTGTTTTAGGGTGAGTGACCAGGAGAGAAGAGAGAGAGAGAGAGAGCAAGTCAGAGTTAACTATCATGACATCCTCCGTCATGGAGCAAATGAATGGGAGGACTAACGTGAGCAACGAAAAAAAAATTAGGAATTAAGTTGACATTTTATTTTTTTAGGGATCAAGTTGGCACTTAATCCAATTTTTAGGGACCAAGTTGGCACACCCAAAATCTTATTGAGTTCAAATACAATTTCAAAAAAGGATTAATGTCAAACTTTGTTCTTGCCATGTCTAACTTAATCTCTGGCCTAAAAAAATGACTTGTTAGTCCCTGGACTAAAACAAAGGATTTGTTAATCCCTAAACTTAACAAACATTAGTTTTGTCCCTTCTATCCCCAACTTGACAAAAAAAAGGACTTGCTAGTCATTGAAAAGGATTAACGGGTCTGATGACTTCAAGTACAGGAACTAACATCTGAAAAAAAAAATTAAATGGCAAAATCAAAGCACACATTGACGAAGTCAACTTAATTTCTCCTTTTAAATATAATATTAAGAGTAAATATTTAAATTGGTCCTGACATTTTTAATTTGATATCAATTTGGTCATGGCAAAATTTTTAACATCAACTTAGTCCTAATGTTTTAAAATTTGACATCAAATTGGTCAACATCAACAAATTTAATATTTTAAAAATAATTATTTTTAACAAGCAAAAAAAGAAGAAGAAACCTATCCTTACCCTGTTGGGGAGACATACAGCAGAATGGGTTTGATACACAACCTCATACAAATACAATATAGTAAATATAAACGTAAAAACCAAGAGAAGAAACTAACAAGTCAACAACGAATAAATAGACGCAAGAATTTAACGTGGTTCAGAAAATTCCAAACCTACGTCCACCCTAGAAAATCAATACTTTCACTATGAGAAGAATAACAATACAAGAGCATCCATTGGTTCCCACTCCCAGAGCGCCTTATACACCATCTCTCATTACCCTAAGTATTTCTCACCTCTTGTTCTCTCACACTTGCCATACACTTAAACCATTGACTTTATTTATAACCAAAGATTTTTAATTACTAAGAGTCCTTATTTCAAATCCCAACAACTTTTTTATATTCTAATAGAATTTATCCTTAGATCTATCAATATCCTACCAAATTATTAATATTAGTAATTTAGATATTACTAAATCCGAGGATAATCTCAAGGATATACATCTTAAAGATAAAATATAAATAAAAGTAATGCTTATTATGAACCAATTTTTCCAACAAATAGACCTTGGCGAGCTTCACCACCATGGAAATCGTTAACTGTTCCACCTTAATACAAGTCACCTAGTCACGGGCAAACCTCCATGAAAAACCATGAAGACCATTATTTACAATTACCACAAATATATCAAAATAGTGTATGTGATAAATGAAGAAAAACGAATTAAAAAAATTGAACAAATAAAGAAAAAACATTAGTGATAAAATGAAAAAGAAACAAAGAAGGAAAAAAAATAAGAACAGGAGAAGAACAAAAGGAGGAGATTGGTGAAAAAAAAAGTGTTGTACTTAAAACAATTTAAGAAAATGGTTTTATTAAAAATTACTCTAAAGACATTTGTTAAAGAAAAAAAAGAATGAAAAGTGTTATTAAAAAGATAAAACATTTAATATTTTAATACATTAAAAAATGAAATTATTTTTTTTATTAACTCGCACATATTTATTTTTCTCTTAAAAAAAAATTAATGGATAGTTGAATGAAACAGAAAAAGAGAAGGGGTTCCCCCTCCACCTTTTTCCAAGTCACCGATAGATATTATAAAGTTGTAGTTCGTCCACTCAGCAACTTCCCCTTCCTTCTCTCTCGCAGTCTCTCATTCTGTTCAGTTTCGGCGTCGTTTCCGCGCAACAACAGGTCGTTTCTTTCCCAACCGATTCCCCCGACTTTTTCAAATTTCAAATCCACCAACCCAATCCTCTAACAGCACAAAACACAAGCATGGCTCCGTAGCTGTTGTGATTTGTGAGGGGTTTCATGTGATTGGGCGGTGATGGATTTCGGAGCAGGAGTGAGGCGGGTGATCGGAGACTACATACTGGGTCCCAGAATCGGGTCGGGTTCATTCGCGGTGGTGTGGCGTTCACGGCACCGTCACTCTGGCTTGGAGGTTGCTGTTAAGGAGATTGACAAGAAGCAGCTTAGCCCCAAAGTCAGTGACAATCTCCTCAAAGAGATCACTATCCTCAGCACCATCAACCACCCTAACATCACTCGCCTCTTCGAAGCTATTCAGGTCGAGTTCACTTCCCTTCTCTTCTTTTTTCTCCCTCTGATTGATTCCGCTCACTTAATCACTTATTCTCATAGTAGTGTTGTTGTGTATGCTATAGACCAATGACAGGATTTACCTCGTTTTGGAGTATTGTGGCGGCGGTGACCTCGCCGCTTACATTCATCGCCATGGCAAGGTTTCTGAAGCCACTGCCAGGCACTTCATGAGGCAATTGGGTCCGCTACTTCACTAATTCCCTTTACCTCTTTTTTTCTCAATGTAACAAAAAAATTTATACCTTTTGAATCGTATTAGTATTATATATGACTATCAGTAGATAGTTAATTGGTTGTGCTGGTTGGGAAACGCTGTATTTAATTCTCATGTTTCTAATGCTGGTTTTTTTCCTTGTTCTAGCTGCGGGGTTACAGGTGCTCCAAGAAAAGAACCTCATTCACAGAGATTTGAAACCACAGGTATCTGAAGTGAATTTTTGCTAGTTGCTTCATTGTGAATAAAGTAATAAACCTTTTACCAAAAAAAAAAAAAATAATGCAATAAACCTTTCTTGGTCCTTCTAAATGCTTAACTGGTATATCTTATGCTATCACTGTAATTAGTTGCATTAGCTTGTTTCAAAACTCTGCTTATGTTATGTCTACAAGTTTTGCACTCCCAAGATAGCAAAAGTGTGAGTTTTTAATATCATCTTGTTTTTACTTAATTTGTCATGACTTCACTCCTCAGTGAGAGGAAATCTAGCAGGAATGCTGCGCGAAATATATGTAGGTAAATATCCTGAGATGAGAAACACTGCTTATAGAGAATTAAATGCACAGAGGATCAATTACCTTCAGTTCACTCACACGTACGGAACAAGGATATTGTAGATTGTTGATTAACGGGGAGTACTCTACCAATGAATTACTTAAATGACTTTTATTAAAAAGCACTTTGTTCAGAAATGGCGATACGAGTTTTTACTCTAATATGAATTGATATGATTAACTCCCTTTTGGTCCTCTATATAATTATTTGAGATAATATTGCACATTGTAATTGGTTCATGTCTTGATTTTACATATTTTTTCCAAACATGCAGAACTTGCTATTGGCAACTACTGCAGCTACACCACAAATGAAAATTGGGGATTTTGGTTTTGCAAGGTATTATGGCTTCTTAGGAGGTTAAACAACGCAACAACATGCCGTTATGTTTATATTTATTGCTGGCTTGCTGTTATGCTAGATTACTTTTTTTTTTCCCAAAAAAAGATGGTGCTTCTTGCTTTTTGGGTAATATGATTGATCGTAGAAGATACTTTTATGTACATGACACTGGACCATCTTACTCTTATATGATGGCCTCTGCATGTAGATAATTGGCTCAAATTAAAATTTCCCTTTTAACTTTAAATGACAAACAGCCAAATGGTTTTTTCTATGTTTGGTTTTCCAATGGTTTTTAACTCCAATCTAGACGAAATTCGGAAATAAGAATACTATATCAGAAGAAGAAAAATTCTGTCCTTTTCCTTTTTGTATTTCTTGTATTATGTAGTTTCCTGATGTTCTGTTTTACTAGGTCTCTCACACCCCAAGGGTTGGCTGACACATTATGTGGTTCACCATTGTACATGGCTCCAGAGATAATTCAAAACCAAAAGTATGATGCCAAGGTGATGAAAGTTAGAACTAAGATGGGGTTATACTTGTAAATAGTTGTTGTTCTACTTTTCTTTTGTAAAATGAAAAAAAAAAAATTGATTGGTATTTTGGTTGCAGGCTGATTTATGGAGTGTAGGGGCAATATTGTTCCAACTAGTGACTGGGAGGCCACCATTTGATGGAAATAGCCAATTACAGGTTTGTAAGAGGCGACCTTTGCTTCTATTCTTTCAAAAGAAAAAACAGATGACAATTCTTTGTCTTTGTCAGTGAGTGTAGATATCCTTTTTTCATTTTTGTTTTGCAGCTTTTTCAAAACATTTTGACATCCACTGAACTGCGGTTTCCGCCTGAGGCTTTAAAAGAGCTACATTCTGACTGCTTGGATCTTTGTAGAAGTCTTTTACGTCAAAACCCAGGTATTGATGACATGTAGATCTGTGAATGTCTAATCTGGTGCATCACTCTTTGAATGCATGAAGGTGATGATGAATGTGAGGTTGAATATAATTTTGCATATGTTTTAAATGACAGTTAGGTCTTATGTGGAGAACATCTGTAAAGTTTGATTTTAATGTGCAGTTGAGCGATTAACATTCAAGGAGTTCTTCAATCACAGTTTCCTACAGGAACCCAGGTCATTATTTGCTGATAAGTTTTTTTAGAAGACTTGAAGACTTGTATCCTTGTATGTCATAACTTCAGTAACATCTTATAATTCATAACTTATAGGTCAGTCATGCATGTTGAGCAGTCTTTGTTGCATCCATCAGAGAGATCAATGGTTCAACAACTAGTTAACTCTGCTTCTGAGAGGATGTCTCAAGTGCATTCTGGGCATCATGTTGCGTCATTTGTAGATGATCCAACGATAGTCAGTTCAGCTGTCAATGAGGCCATGCTGTTGCAAAGAAACACTGGCAAAAGTACAGCTGGCGCTCAGAGTGTTGGGAAGTCTGTTATTGGTGGTTCTCATTTGTCAAAAGAGCCTCGAGGTCTAATAAATTCTGAATATTGTGTTCTCATTTTTGCATTGCTTCCCACTCATTATTTTTTTTCTACCAATTCATAACCCTGAATTTTCCGCTCAGTTTCCCATTTAATGGAGTCCATTGAGAAAGATTATGTGCTTGTCAATCCTCATTTCGCATCATTGGAAGCCTTCTCTGATTACTTTGAGGCATCTGTGCAAAATAATTCCACTTGCAAGGTATCTATCTGCTCTTCAAAGAGGACCAACATGGAAATTGGAGTTGCAAAGAAAATAAATGATCAATCCCCTTGCTATGCTGATGGATTGGAAAATTTGGAAAGCAATGAACTTGAGGCATCAGCGGCATCTTGTGCATTTGATGTCTTAAGTAAAGTGCATGGAACTTCCTCTCTGCGCCCTTCAAACAGGTTAGAGTTGTTGAATCTGTACGTGCAGATCCTTGTGGAGCTTTCAAATGATAAGGTTAGTCTTGTTCGTTGCATCCCACAGCGCTATGATTTTTGTTGATCACCTTTGAAATATACTTGAACCAAAAACAATTATCATCATCATTGTTCCCATCTAATTGTAGTGTTTTATGTTGCTCTGATATTTTTTCTTTTCATTTCTCTTTGTTCTGCTTTCCTATGGAAACGGGTATTATATAATTACAATGGACTCTGCTTCACTCTGATATCTTAGTCTGAAGATTACTTCTATGTGCATTTAATTTCAGAAAGAGCGAGGCAGTGATTTTGTTCTTTTGTGTGAAAAACAATGAAATACTGGCATTCATTGCAGTATTTGGGAAAATGCAAGCATAGTTCAAGTTTGATCCTTTACAGTATCATGTTTCTGTAACACTATTAGATGCACCTGCATAACTTCGTGATGTCTCGGTATTTAGTAACTAGCATTTTGACTGTTGCCTTATATCGCCTAGGTTAATATATGTTAATTATATATCAAATACATGTCATGCATGTTACATTTGATAGCTTATCTGAATGACAATCAAGCTGTATTCACATAATTCTTTTTTGACTAATTAACTCTGTATATTCCTTTTATCCCAAAAAAATAAAAGTTAATTGTATAATTTCCCACCTGGATATTTTGTTTGCTGTGCTTAGTTGTCCTCTGCTTCCCAAATACTTACTCTGCATCTCTATTTGCTACTATCACATGTTAATTTTCAGAAGGTTGTGTCAAAATTCAAAACACGGTTCCCTGTTAAAATATGTGACATTTAATAGATGTAACTTCCCACCATTTTTTCTGTTGCCTTCTCATTTTGCTTGCTAATTTTGATGGCTATCTCTTGCAGTATAATGCAAGCCTGTATCTAGAGTCATTTGCAGTTGAGTTAGTAGTTTTGGCCATATGGAAGAAAGCTCTAGAAATCTGTAACTCTCGCCTGGCCTCTATTAATGAGGGTGTGTTGCCTGGAAGCACTTCAGCCAATGAATCCAAAATTTCCGGTGGAGATGTGTGTTTGTCACAAACCACAGAACAGAAAGTGAATTTTAATGATCCTTCATCGGTCTCTGTGTGGGCAAAACAAGGGTTTATAGTTGCAGTTGATCGCGCTGAGAAACTGTCATGTCATATCCAAAATATGGATGGTAGGACTGCTCTTTGTTTCTGAATTTATTATATTCCTTTCATATTTTTTAAGAAACTATCTTCATTCTTCACCATGTACTCAAGAGTACTAGAAAAAATATATTTGTAGGAACAGCCGAGATGCCTGATGCGATGGAGATCATATTCCAGGAAGCACTCGTAGTTGGGAAAAGTGGTGCAGTAAGTACATATCCTATATTGTCCACTTGTCAATTTTTTTCTTAGCCTTCTATCCTTCCTCAAGGGTATAGGCATAAAAATGCTTGTAAATATAAATTTACTAATTGCCTAAATAGATCTCTGCCACTTTTCTAGGTAGACGAATATATGGAGAACAGAGGTAGGGCAGCTGCGTCATATTCAAAAGCGATGCTTCTTCTTTCATTCATCGTGGGAGAAGCAGCAAACCTTCCTCTGAACCCACCATTTTCACTCACTGCTGCTAATAAGAAGCGAATTTTACAGTACATTCTGAACTTGCAATCTCACAAAAAATCTTCATCAGAATCTTCTTCCAAAGCAGCCCATATTTTTTTAACAGAGTAAATATAACTAGCCTTGCATACTTGTCCTTTGCATCACCACTTTTGGGATTGTGATTTGTGGATAAAGTGAAGTAATTGCTGGTGACGCGAAGGTTTGACTTATTAATGTGGCCTTGAGGGAAAAACCTTTGACATATACCTTAAAATGTATAGAGAAATATATGACCTACCGTGGCGTTGTAGAGGGACCTTGAGTTTGCTTGATTTCGTGTACATAAACTCCTTAATTCTTTACCTGAAACTTGTAAATAGTGTATAACTCGTAGTCCTGTACATTTCTGAATCTACCACATGATCAATGTATTCAAATTGTTTGTGAGAAGGGTGTATGTTTCCGTTCTCATAAGAGTTTTCGTTCATGCAAATCTGGTTACACAGACAAATAATTACACCGGTTATGGAATCTGTAGATAGAAAGCGTTGCCCTCGAGTAATTGCCGAATGACCTTATACGATGTTTTAAGCTAGTTTTTTTTAATTATTTTTATTTTTATGTTCGTCTATATTTATGCAATTATGGAATATATGCAATGCTTACGATGCACTGATGCAATAAACAAAATTAGTTGTTTTTCAATAGATGATTGATTTTTAAAGAAAATTGCGATAACTTCGTTATTGTGACCAGCTGCAAGAAGCAATATTATTATGTTGTTGTTGTTGTAAGACTTGTCTGTCTCCAATATTGTATAGTATAGATAGATGCAAAGGAAGATTGATCAGGCTTCCGATGAAGAGAGAACAATATAATTAATCGTATATTGAAAAATAATTTACAATTGAGAATTTATGTACAATGTAATTATTTTGAAAGAGCGCTTAACTTTTGACTCTCAAAAAAGATGTCAGTTGAAGGAGCATATAGGTCTGTCTGAAAAGATTGATCTCCTTAGTGATGAGGTGATCGGGTTTTCCTTAGGATGAATTTTAATAAGGTCCTTCCTTTACTTGCTAATTTGTTCGGTGGGCTTGATGGGTGAGTGGAGGGTAATTTTGTTTTGTTCCTTTACATTTCTTGGCCATTGTTTTTGGGTGTGTCAGTGGGGATGTAATTTTTTAAGTGCTTAACCACTCAAAAACAAAAGGTGAGGAATCCTGATAGCACAAAAAAAGATAGCAGTGGTTAACATGGTTCGGGTGATATATGGCATCAAATTTGTCCTTAAATCTTGACCATTCAAAACATAAATGAACATAATTATATAATAATATATAATAATTCTTATTTATATTTTGATAATATTTTATTTTATTTATCAATTTTTTATGTCTTTATCCTTTTAATTTTTTAATCTTATCATAACCTTGCACCTCCTCCACCTCTACCCACATTGGCGGTGCCGGCTCCACCTATCACATCGCCACCACCATCCTCCATCAACAATCCACACCATCACCATCTCTGTCCTTTCTCTCCCTCTACCCTCCACCCTCCACCACCCCTCTCTTTCCCTCAACACAGGTGACTACTCCACCCTCCAATCCATTGTCAACAACCCCAAAACTCCTTCCTCACACAAAATCACAGATCCGATCCTCATACTTAAACCACCCCATCTACCCCACCATCACCACCACCACCACCACCCCTCCATCAACAACCCCCCACCATCACCGAACCTCACCCACCTGCAAAGGAAGAAACCCACACAACAGCCAGAGAGAGAGAGATGAATCTGAGAGATTCGAGAGAGAAGGAAAGAAATAGAGAGAAGCTAGAGAGTGTGAGTGAGATAGGGAGATAAGTGAGAGTGAGTTTCAAGAGATCAAGAAAGCAAAGAACCTGGAAGGGAATGGAAGGAATACCGCCACTGCCAGTGACCTACCGTGGCGGCAACTCCGGTCGCAGAAGGAAAGAAAGAGATGGAGCAAGAGAAAAGAGATGCAAAGAGAGAGGTGGAGCCGAGGGAGTGTGAGAGAAAGGAAAAGGATATAATAGTAAATTTGTAAAAAGAAATTATTTTTTTAATATTAAAACCAATTTGGACCAACTAGGTGGTCGGTCCATGTTAGAAACCTCCTAACTTCGTAATGAAAATGAAGAACGAAAAGCACTCATTCATGACATCCAATATGTGTATTGATCGCCACAAACTACATACAAGCAAATCCTGCGCGCAATTTGTAATATAGGAATGTAGTTCATAGATGTCAGCAGTTGTAAGCAAAACAAGGGAAGTGACTGAATGAAGGATCATAAATTACTTAAATGTTCAATGCTCAAACAGTACTTAATGTTTCTTATCTAAGTCTATTTAGCGGGGTTTTTAACAGCAGTAACTTCAGTCTAAGAAAGTAAAAGCGTATGTAGTAATTTAATATGGTACACACACCTACACGACAAGTTTCGTGGGCTGAATTAGAAAATAAATAATACAGACACCGAACAAAGGAACTTATAATGATTATGCAAAAGTAGAGGCTTCCTCTTTGTGATTGCAAGCATATGTCAAGTTGAAGCTTCCGCTTCCAAGCGTATTCTCTTCGGACATTTCTCTTCACCTTGGTTGCAGGCCGTTCCGACCCTGGTTTCCTTGGCCTCTACTGAACATCTTTTGTAGGGTTTAAACCCTGTTCGGCGAGTCTTGAGCTTTCCTTGTCCAAGACCTATGGTTACCAGTCCCTCCTCCTCATTGTTATTTTCTTCAAGTTGCAGGTTTTTCTGCACCCCTTCACAATTAGAATTGCATTTCTTGCTGTCAAGGTCTTTATCTATGATGTCCATGTTTTGCTTGTCATCCTTGATGTTGTTGTCTATCTGATGATCCTTATTTATCAAATCATGCGGAGGCGAAAAGCTTTGGGGTAACACCTGTCTGGAGAATAGAGCCTGGAAGGCCAATCGCCCCTGATAATAATAGTGGCGTGAGGAAAGAAGCAATACATGAATAGATTACATTAAAATTTCGTCACAAGTTATTCGGTGGTACCTCTTCCGAGACCTCCTTCCAAGAATCAGTCAGGTTGCTAATGCTCCTACTACGACGATTACTAGGCTCGGTAGTTGAATGGTTAGCATCAGGTTCTTTGGACTCTTCCTTTTCTTTCTCATCCTTCTCTAGTGCATCAGTCTCTTCACTGCTAGAGGGTGTATTAGAACCACATGACGAACGGTCAACTTGTTTTCTGCACGTCACTTGGTTATTTTCAAGGTTCTCAGAAATTTCTTGGTTCATCTCGGGAGTAGTAGCCTTTGACGAAGCATTTAACTTGGCATCTCCGCTCTCCTCAGATTCGGATGAACAAACAGCTGGTGACTTAGAAGGTGAAAGTTGAGTTTGCAGAGCAGTCGAGTGTTCTGGATCCAGTGTCTGGTCTTGCAGAGGAGGATTTTGTACAGTAATATCTCCTTGATCTGTCTTCGGTGGTGGTGCTTCACCAGTATTCATTGAGGGAACTGCAGTTGCTGATGCAGGAGGACAGGGAAAAGCAGTATGCAGTGGAGCACACAACGGAAGCAGTCCATGGGCCGCCCACCATGCAGTTGCAGCGGCTACAGTAGCAGCTGCAATAGCTGCCACACTTGGAGGAGAGCCAATTTGGCTAGATGGAAAACCTCCTTGAGAGCACGAGCCAGAATTAGACAAAGTTTCTGCACTTGTGTAGGGCCAAAATGTAGCAGCAAAACTTGCTGCGGCATGAGCTGCAGGGTTTTGCATCAATGTAGAGACAATATGACTTGAAAATGTGGAGGATATGTGAAGAAATGATTGATAAGCATCCTGATTATGTTGTGTGAAGGGAGGACAAGGAGGAAATGATTGATGAATAGAGGACCGTGATGGGTTATTTTGACTTTCACTTGTGTTTGATGCAGATGAATTGGTGAAAGGATTTGGTTGCCCATTAACCCCTCCGACTGGCTTAAATATGGAGTCCTGAAACAGCATATCTTGGGATGGATTTTGTGTATTAGTCCCATGATTCCCATCAACAATGTGCACGGTGACATGTCTTGGGTAATTCTGATTGCCTTGAATTCCATCTATGGTGAATGCACAACTAAGACTATCTGCTTTCTCGGTCTGAACCATATTGGCTTGTGAAACACCAGAACTCTCCGACTTGGCTTTACAAGTGCCATTAGTCTGTGTCTGTTTGCCATCATCTATCTCCAACTTCTGATTTTCAAGTTCAATAGTGACAAAAGATTCATTTGTTTCTCGAGCTATTACATCTTTCACTGAAGGTATAAACTCCCTTAAGGTGCATGAATTTCTCAGCGGCACTGACACTGGTATTGAATTCTTGTTTGCTGAAGATACAGACGAACTGGGTGCCTCCTGGAAAACAGTGAATACTTTTGAGCAGCTTTCATCCTTATTTTCTTTTGCATTTGTTGGCCGTTCATCTTCATTATGCTTCTAAGAAAATAAGGAACAAGCAGAATTATTTCACTGAAAGGGAAAACACTTAAAATTTGCATGACAAATGAAATACCCAAAAATAATAAATATTAACCTCTGGAAGTGGTTCTTTCTCCAAGTCCAGTGTTTGTTTACCATGTGAAGATGCAACTGACATGACAAGCTTTTCATACTTTGGTCCATTATGTGATGTTAGGGCACCAACATTGGTCTTACGGGGATAAGGATTGCATGGTTTTCTTTTGGGCCGTGGAGGGGGGATGTCTATGTCAATAGCTTGTCCAAGTGGAACACCCTTTACTAGGGCCTCTTTCTCCAACTGAAAGTAAAATTGAAATAATATTCTCAGCAAGTGAAGTTTCACAAAAACAATCTAAAAAGCACTAATTGTGGGATTTGAGCATTTTCTATTGAAAATTTTCCCAAATACTACTAAGAAAATTGTAATAGCCCTCACCCTGACATTTCATAGCTTTCATTTATAGAGAAGAATCAACTACACCGTTTTAAATTTAAAGAATACTGAAAAAAGACAATGTCTGTAAAATTTCTCCCATCAAGTTGGGAAAAAATTAATCTAGGATTATCCATGTGGAGTTGGAGATCTGGAAACTGATTGCAGTTCTATTGAAAAGCTGTATATTTCTATTAACTTGAAGATTCTAATGATGAAGGAATCTATTGGCATTAAGTTATGCAAGCCAGAAAGTGCAGTGGCAGTATAGTTCAATTGAACAGGAGAGGTCAAATAACGGTCCCCAAGAAATTGCACAATGCCAAATCATATGTTTTCTACAAAAATCATATGGCTGTATATGATTTGCAGAAGCCGCCACTGCTGAGTTGTGCATAAACATGGCTGAGATTATCTGACAACTATTTGATAAGAATCTGACACGACAAAAAACATTCACAAATATTTCATAGACCTTTCCTTTTATCACAAGCTATTTTTTCAACAATGAATATCTTTCGTTTTTGGTGTGTCTGGTGCTCGAAAATACCAAAATTACTCTCCTGATCAGTAGAAAAAAACAATCAAGGGTTCTGACAAGCTCATTGGACAGTAATAGGTAAGTAGAGCCTTTATATACTACTGAAACTTTCATTTCTAGAAACTTACAATTTTCGAAAAAGTAATTATCAGCACAAGCTGTTTAAGGCCTATTGTTTTTCTAATATCCCTTTGGTGCTTCTTATTTCACGTAAATACATAGTAAGCTTCACTTACATGCCAATAGCGACACTGATGAAACAAATGACTAATATTGGTTGGGAAAGGATACTTGCAAAAACTATGTGAAGTAAAGTATGTGCACAATCTCGACCATTTAGCAAAAGTCGTATGGATTAAGGTGTTATCCAATGGCTTGCTGAAGAAGTATGTGTTGAGTGTGAGATTTTGCAAGTAGCATCACTCAATATTGGGGGGAAAACTGAAGTCCAATATTCAAAGAATGTAATGTCATTAAACAAAGGAAAGTACATTAAAAAAGAGTTCTATCTTTTGTAGTTCTTCCTGAATCTGTTTAAAAATATTTGTTCTATTGAGGAAAGTCAAATAATTTTTTTTTTTAAAAAAAAAAAAGAAAGAATATTGTTCAGATGAAAAAGGGAAGAATACGATGTAAGAGGACAAGAGATCCTCTTTACAAGATGAATTTTGGCTTTTCTCCAAAACAGATTGACTGCCCTCTCCTTTGAGGAATTTAACTTCCAAGTTGAATAATGTGATGTCAGAGCTTGGTTTTGTTCATTCTTCAATCCTCAAGCCCACTAAAAAAATACAGCTTCTGATATTATTTTTCTGGTTTGGTCCACTCATAATTTTTTTTTTATCAGGCAGGTTACATATTTAAGTTCTATTTGAATTCCATGAAATACTAGCACAGCTGCACAGTGCAACATCTACTAAGCTTGTTCTACTTGGCGGAGTCGGCTACATGTAATAGACAATGCCATAGTGCCAAGTCATAGACCACTTTACATTCAAACCATTAAATTCTAGATCTCTTTTGATAGTTCCATAATAGTTTTTAAGGTCTCCCTCTACCTTTAGCTATTGTACTACTTTCCATCTAATCCACTCTCCAAGTTTCTACAAGCCTTCTCCACATATGCCCAACTCGCCTAAGATGAGATTATACCATATTTTCCATGATAGACACTATCCCAATTTTCTCTCTAATGTACAATGGAACAAAAAAAAAGGGGGCTGGCTTGACCAAGCAATCAAATTGACTGCTTGGCCAAACCAGCCCCCTTACCTTTTACCACTCTTTCATCTTTAAAATTGATTTCAGTTTACATGGGTTCATTGCATTTATGGACTCCATTAAAGCATCAAACCCCCTTCTCTTTTCCAAATAGACCCCAAAAAAAGAATTTAGCGTGATAACTCAATTCCAAACAGTTATGGACTCAAACCTAATGCAGAAACCATAGGTGCATCAGAAAATGTAACCGTATGGATACCTAAGACTGAAGTTATGTCTTGAGCTTTTTCTTCACCTAAGCTAGAAATGTTCGATCACATTTTGGCATTCCCAGTAGTTGCAAGGAATATACTGTAATTTCAGCATTGGCAAGTAATTTAGTAAAGGCCATAAAAAAAATGAATGAGGGTTAAGCTCTATCAGTCGTTCACTCTTAGTTGATTACTGCCTTCACTAAAGGTACCTATAGGCATTTTTTATATATATTAAAAATTTTCATTATATGCTTATCATAATTAAGCAAACGAATTAGAGCCAAAATCCTATACATTTGTACATATACATAATACATATGTGTGCACGATATCTCAATGCATTCAATGAAGAATAAGATTGGAATTATTGAGAATTCTATAAGGATTGTGAATGAAACAATTCCATTTCTCTTCATATTGTCTTGCTTTGTGTTCATATAGGTGATGATTGCAGCTAGATAACAGTCCTCTAAACTCCATCATTATAGGCATAAAGTTATTATCTTCCATTTATTTTCTATACAAAGCCTAAATCCCTAAAACACTTCCCCAACATTTATCCAATTGACTGACACGCTAGCATCCAAAATGCTGGAATTCCAACCATCCTTTAGGGTTTGTAGGATCAAGTTTTCTAAATCCAAACTACAAATCAATATATCTTCCTTTTCTTCTCTATTCAAAGCCTAAATCCCTAAACCATTTCCCCAACATTTAGTCCATATACAAACATGATCCGATGGACTGACATGACATGCTGGAATTTCAACCACCCTCTAGGGTTTATAGGATTAAGTTTCCCAAATCCAAACTATAAATCAATATTGCAGATCCAATCACTTAAGAACTCTCTAGCCTTGAAAGCCGTCAAAATTTTCTTAATCACTTCTCTATGAAACTCAAGCAGTCATTAAGTCCATTTCAGCAAATCATTATTAATTAAAACCCAATCATAAAATTTCTCACTTTAGACACAATTCCATACTGAAGATCTGGGTAATTTGAAGCATTTATTCGATATTGAGGTAGCATGGGGGAAGAAGGATCATTCTTTTGCAAAGAAAGTATATCATTGACAACAGATGATGGTGAATTTGGGATGTTCTTCAAGTGCATAAAAGAAGCTGGTAGGTTTGATAAACTTAATTATCATACATCCCATGTACTGATACAGTTTTCTCTACACGTGCAATAAGCCACGTCATGATCCAAGAGCCACTTGTTATAATACCTAAAAGGGCCTCCTACACAAGGCATAATATGCAGTGATGTAAATTGGGTGGGTTCTCCTATAGAGGAGAAGTTACAACAACAATCAAGTCTTATCCCAATTAGTTAGGTCAGTTACATAGATCAAATGACACCATGGTATCCTCCCATAAACTATGTCAATAGGGTGGATATTAACATCAAGATATGTTCATGTTGGAAATAATAAAATTTCCTAGAAGAATAAAATGCAAAAATTTGGTTACTGTGGTATCATATTTAGTCATTCCATGTCAACCAAAACATACACAAAAAAGAAGCTTCCATGTTAAGGATAAATAATATTGTTTTAACATAACTAGAAACACATTCACAATTCCAATAATGTTATTACAAACTTCAATCATTATCTCTATACATTTTTTAATCCATTAATTAGTATCCATTGTGTGCGATTTCAACTTAATTTCATAATTAATTAAATTTTCTGAATCCCTTAATAGATGTACCATGACTCATCAACCATCATTTAATACCAACCTGACAAGTGCCTTAGCAAGTGCTGACAACTTCCTCAACAAAATTTGTACGGTATTAGTATAAAAGAAGCAGCACTTTGCTTTGAATTCTCTGAGAAAGTAGGTCATTTTGTTAGAAACTTAGAATTTCTTATTATTTTCAATTTAAGATCCCTATATATATAGGTTGAAATCCACCACTTGAGATACAGAATTATTTTGTACCATAGGACGGGAGCTGTATTGATTAAAAGTGAATAAAATGATATACCAAACAAATAAATAAATCAGCAGCAGGTCAAAAATAACCATAATTTCCAATAAAATAAAAGAAAACAAATAATCCATGCTGAGAAGGTACCGATTGACCTTTGAAAAGAATTTCTGCGCATGGCTCCTGATTTGCACAGCAGTCTTTGTTCCTATATGCTCTGCAAAAAAGGGACCGGGGAATAGGAGGAGAAGAGTCCAATTAAGATTTAATCATAAAAGAGAGCAGTTCATGTCATTGCTTAATAGAATATTGCAAAATTAAGAGTCTCAACATTAAGATTACTTGGCAATCCAAAATGAACATAAGCATCAGATGAAATGAAAAAAGAAAATATTTTGAGTATAGATGTGGGATAAAATACTACCTTCTATGCGCTGCCATGCTCGCCCGTAAAGCTTTAGGGCTTCCAGGAACCTATTATGCTCCTCCTCTGTCCATCGTTCTCTTTGCTTCGTGATTGTATATGGTTTTCTGGTCTGCAATTGCCAGTTATCTACTTAGGTAATAATTATAGGCCTAAGAATGAGCCTCAACTTTTTATGTTCAAATAAGCCTCTTATATTAAACTCCATTAATTCCATTTCGAGAGAAAACCACAGCAGCATAGTGACAAATCCAAGTTTTCCCATGTACCAAAATAAACTGACCTTAACAAACACTTCCTCTCCAGAAGAGTACGCGTCCATTACAGGACGTATGCAGCTAACGCTGCTTCAGATCTTCCCTGACAAGGAGTGGATAAAAAGAATACCTCCTTTGGTTTTTTGTGACATAGAGCACAGCAATTAGTAAAGCCGTTAAGGTGAAAGTAAGCAGGAGCTGAAGATACAGGAGTTGATGCTACTGCAAAAGAAACAAAGCGAGAAGAATAGGTAGAGATCCGTCTCTGTTTGAAATCAGCAGTTACTCACAAGCATTCCAATTCACAAAGTCACATCACATGTAAGATATAATCGATGGAAGAAAAAAGAAAACAAAGATATAAGAAATTTCAAGAATCCACCGCAACAGAGAGACAGATGCTTCTCCGAAAGAATAAAAGTAAATTCCTTAATCAGAATCCTCACCAAAACGAACTCTGCAGCGCCAAAACCTTGGAAACGCGGAAACAACTATAATTAGTAATAGTAATTATATTAAACCACTTCTAACTTCTAACATCTAACTTCATAAATACTATCTCTGTCACTACAAGTAACTGCAATTTCGATTCTCCTGTTTGGTTGCCGAGAAAAATTAATTGCAAAAGGCAAAGTTCAGCTGTTTCTAGTAATTATTCAACCAGACCATCACAACTCAAAAATCAGCAAAAAGTTCAACTCAACGTACCTGATGTATCCAAATCCGCGAAATTATGTTATGAAACAGAACCAAATAAAAAACGACAAGGTGCAGACTGCAGAGTAAATCGTTTTGCAGCTTCTGGTGAACAAAATTTCTCGGGAACCAAATTCAAGGAGTACCAAACCAAAAAGAGGGGAAAATGAAAGAAAGGTGACGCGTACCTTGGAATAAAGCCATGGTGAACAAGAAGAAGAAGGAGAAAAGGCTTAGAATCGCGATCACGCATGTGAAGCAAATGAATTCAGCTTACGCCTCCAGGAGGACTCATTTTCCAGCAGTGGCGAATCTGAATCTTTAGATCGGAGGAAGAGAGAAGCAAAAAAGCACAATCAGCAGCAGCAGCGCAATGAGAAGAAGAACGAGAGTGCTTGAGGGAGCGAGCTGAAACTAGAACTACTGCAACAAACACACACCAGAAGCATCGACACCAAACTGTTGAACAAGGAGAAGCAATCTCAGCCACTATAATTTTCTCCACAATTTTTTCATTTTTCATTTTTCATTTTTCATATTTGAAAAAAAAAAAAGAAAAAAGAAAGGTGTCGTTTTAATTTGAGGCTGCCAAGGGCCCAAGAGTAAACTGCGTCCAATGCTGCCAAGTGGCGCGCATTTAGTGGCGGCTGCTGCTAACGCCCACCCTTGCGCTTTTCCCTATTATTTTTTCCTCTCTTTTTCACATCCCTAACTTTTATTTTATTATATTATATTATTTTTTGGATTTTTTTCTACTCTCTCAAATTAAATCTCATCCACAAACTCTACGCCCGGGTTTTCAGTCCGTAAAAGCGTCGCCAACTGTCATAAGTGGGCCCCACTGATTGCGTGTCATCGGTGACCGCTTTCTTCCGGTCGTCTCCGCACGGACCTTGTGGCCTCATGGTGCCGTTTTCGGCCAGCGTGGCAGAGCGCTTTTTAGAGACCGGTACGTGTCTTTCCGTTGATGGTTAGTTGCTGGGCGTTGGATGGTGCGAGATCATGTCACACTCATAAAGTTCTCCAAGTGTTTTTATTTTTATTTTTTTTATAAATGATATTATTGTTATAACTAATAATAATAATAATAATAATAATGAGAATAAAGTAATAGAGAGAAGAGAGTAAATAAAGAATTATGGTATTGTGAATCATGATACATAAAGTATTAAGAGTCCATTTATAGACTGATAGTGTGAAGATTACAATAAAATATAAAATAATAAATTTTATCTAATAAAATCATAAGCAAATTAGGATAAGGGCATGTACTAAATATTTTATAACACTCCCCTTAGATGTTTGTCATGGATATGTCTCATTAAAACTTTATTACAAAAAAAGTTCATTAAAAAAATCTTAGTGAATAAAAATAAAAGTACAACATTATCATAGTGTAATGAAAAACTCTAGGACAAAAAAAAACTTGACTAAGGAAAAACACATCATCTAATGTCTCGAAATTGGAGCATTTCAATCTTGTGCACTAATTTCTCAAAAGATGAAGTAGAAACTGCCACCATAATAGACTCATACATGCAATATTGCAGTTTCTGTAACAACAGTCACATAACCTTTATCCCCTTCGATCGTTGGTCACTAAGGAAGAAGGAGTGCAACAATCCAATAGACATCTAAAATATGTGGTCACAATGGCACAAATAACAATTTGCTTCAACATTCATTATAATACTTGACCATGTGAATTGACTTGCCCTTATCTAAAAACATTCACAACTTGTTTCATATATATAATTATTTTTGCATGATTTAAAGAAGTAACTATCATAGTATGCTTTGTTGATCTCCATGATAGGTCATACTAAATTATATTCATATCAAATAATATCAACATTTTGTATTTCATGATATTATCTTTGATGAGTTAAATAGAAGTGGAGAATAAAAAAAATTAAGTAAATAAGAAAAAAATATGGATCATAAATAAAATATTTAAGTATACCAATTTACTTATGAAAATTAGTAAGTAATGAATCAATTACATTATCATTTTCAAAAGAATATAAGTACCATAATATAAATACCCAAAATGAATAAACTATAAATATTCAAAATCATTTTAACGAATGTGAGCACCAAATTATATTTTATAATTTGGTAAATAATGAATTCATTATATTATTCTCTTTAAGAGAATACGAGTACTAAATTATAAATACCTAAAATTACAAAAATTAAAAATTATAGATACTCAAATATTATCTTTAGAGCAATTACATTTTTTTAATGAATGTATACTAATAAGATCCATTTGCTTCGAGGAATAAAAAATAATAAATTTCATTCACTTCAATAAATGATCTTTTGACATATTCAATTTTGAGAATATATAAATCTCCTAATTACATATAAATTTGAATAATGATGATGCATTAACTTTGAGAAATTACTATCATTCTTGAGTATAATTAACATTCACTTTTAGAAATGTATATATTTACAATTCGCTTGTTCATATTGATTAAATTTTTGGATTGTTTCATCCTTATTTTAGATGATTTTTTTTCCCAAACCTATTTTAGCATCTCTCTGTCATAATATCTCTTTTATTTAAATTTTAAATTTTTAATAACTAAAATAAATATTATTTATTTTTTAAAAAAGTTTAAATTTTAATATATTTTATTTAAAATTACTCTCATCTCATTTATACAAAAAATTATTCATTACCAAAAACTAAAATTATTCATTACTATTTTTTTATTTAAATCTATTATAAAAAAATACAAAATATATCAAAATAATTTTGTATAATACACTAATACTAATATATAAAACTTTTATGTTAGTAAGTAGAACCATCAATAACTTTTACTAATATTTTTTATTAATAGCTTTTACTGATATAACAATATATGTTCACAACTTAATAACATTGCAAAACATTTTTACACTCTTAGTAGTGTATTTAATTTTGGTACATATGAATAATATACTAGAATCATCATTATTATTTTTATTGATTAAAAGTGTACTATTAGGTAACATTAATTCTTAAAAAAATAAATGTTTTTGCAATCCGTAAGATAAGTTAATTATAGTGAATGTAATATAATAGTTTTTTAATAACTTTCTAGAACAATAATTAGTTTTGTGTATTTGTGGTACAGGAGCTGCCGTGTGGCCACTTAGAACGTAAGCAGAAAGAGAGTACGGTACTCGCTCTTTTTTTTTATTTTTTTTTTCCTTCCTCTTTTAGCTTATATTGTCCGAAGCTCTCTTGTCTAATTGCCTTTCATTCTAAATTCTCAAAGTCCATGTCACAATAGTTTTTGAAATATTTATATTATTGTCCTGTTTAATTTTCCTGTTGCGAAGTTAGCAGTAAACTTCCCCAGTTTTGGTTGATTATTACTTTCTCTTGTTCATGATCGTTTTATCGTTTTGTATTTGGGATTTGCGGTAAGACTGTTACATTTTATAATTATCCTTTTTCAACCATAACCTCATAGCTAATGCGGCATTTTGTTTTCTGAAACTAAACAATTACCTGTTTGCAAATAATATTTTGACTAAACCACTCGTTTTCAAAAATCTATCAACTTATCGTAGCAATTTTTTTCAGTCCTAATAATGTACGTATCATTATAAAAATATAAATAAAGTATTAATGGACTATTTTTAACCTTTATATAAATATTTGAAATTTTAACTCCTGTTTTTTTAGAAAAATAATGCCAAATATTGGTGGTTTTTTTTTCTTCTTATTCTTCTTCTTTTCATAAGCAGTTTTTGTTTTTTCGGTTGTGTAGGACTTGGACAAGGCTTAGCTATAGGCCTACAAGTTGTGAGCCCAATAAGATATTAGTGCCTTGAAAATTTTGAAGTCCAAAAACCAAAGACCTATTGACTTACTGGCCCATCGATAGGTCCATATTTACATTATGGTCATTGTTTTTAGTCAATAGATTGTGGTCCTTCTATCCACTGAGAAAATCGAAATTAGAGGTCTGAATGGCCCAAACAGGTCCGAAGAGTGACCTAGACCTAGACTAAAGCAAAAAATGGTCTACCATAGACCCATAGACACAAACAGTCCAACCTGATTTCTTTTTAGTGGATTCAAAAATAACCTGACTTAGAAAGTTTATGGGTTTTTTTCTTCACTGCAAGGGTAGCTTTTCTCTGGTTTTTTCTCTAACCTATCTTAAGGGTAGCCTCTCCGATCTCATCTCCCTCAACCTTGTTTCCAACTGATACCAAACCTGCACCCCATCTTCCCCTCACAACCCCTCCATAGCCATAATGATCCACCATCGCTATATCCACAACGCGCTACCCTACCCCACCTCACCTCAACCCTTTTATCCCCCTCCCTCAGCTTCAAGTCTTTATCTCCCCCATCAACCTTCCAAAACATCTATTTCTCTCCGATTGTTGAACCCTCAAACCACCCTCTCCCACCCACCACCTCCCCACTTCTCCTATCTTCCCTTATCCACCCATGTTAGAACCTGAAGACACCATACTAAGGATACCTAACCACACACCCATGACAACACCAGAACTTTATGATGTATCCCTTGAAGACATCGAAGAGAGTAACAACCCAATCATAGAAGCCATCTTAATAGAAAAACTCATCACAAATAAACTAGCCAATAGAAGTGCCATCAAAACCATGATAACCAAAGCCTGGGGATACCCTAAACACATGATCATCTCTGACATTGGCCCGAGATGCTTCATGTTCAATTTTTCGAAGGAGGACACTCCACAACAAATAATGGACACTAGCCCATGGTACTTCATGGGAAGTCTACTAAGCCTTCAATGGTGGACAAGGGGGTGGTCAATAACCAAGGTTGTGCACAACCTTGTAGCTTTCTAGGTGTGAAAGGATAGGGGGAGTGATTGAAGTTAAGGACCCAGATGATGTGTAGCTTCCTGCAAATGCGGGTACTGATAAATATTGAAAACCTCTCATCACTAGCTTTTGGGTGCCAAGGAAAAACAGGGATATAGTCTGGGTTATGCTCAAATAGGAAAAGCTCTAGAACTATTGCTTTAATTGAGATATTATTGGGCATGAAGCCAAAAAATGGAATGATAAGAAACTCATGTCCTTGAGATATCTAGGAAATCAAAGATATGACATTAATATGGGAACTGAAGTCCCAAAAAAGCCTCACCTCCATAGCTAGGGAGAACTAAGCAAGAAGAAGGGGCAAAGCAGTACTCGATGGGGCCAGGAAGGAGCTTGAATCCCACTGCCAGGGTAGCACGAATGGAGACACATTGTGTGTTGAGAATTCCCTAGCATGGAGAGCAGTAGAAGCACATCCCAACAGTGGCTTCTCACAAAACGTTGGCCAAAGCAGTAGGAGCAACAAGGGGAAAGGTAAACATAGACAAGACAACAACACAAATTTGGAAACAACCCTAAGCTTTGAGCCTCTTTATGATACTTATATGGCATCAAGAAGACTAACAACATGAAAAGACTCACACTCGCTTTCCAACAAGGACCCACCTACACCACACAGTAAATTTTCCAAATCCCAATCGTAGACCCTTTGATCCAACTGTATGCCTCCAAAACCCTAACCTAATGACATTTGACCTAGCTAAGAAAAAATCTTTTTTTTTCCCATCCATGGCCCAGACCCAACAAGACATCACCCTAGCTTAGAAGCCCAAGTATGTACTCTTTCAACATGGGACACAACGCGGTCACTCAACCATCAAAACCCAAACCCAGACTAAAATTCAAGATGGAGACTAGAAAGCTTCCACCTACCCCTGGATTCACTAACACCAATAGAGAGGAAAAAGCTCCAAGCTTCAAAGCAGCAGAAGATGCAGAACACAACCCAAACAAGGAACAACGTAGAGAAATCAATGAACAAGAGCCTTCCTAAACTATTGAGGACATTGATAAGTGCCCAATTTACACAATTTTCAATTCCTAGAATGGCACTTATTTGCATGTGTTTTAAAAGAATTATCTAACTTAATTCCCCACTTTTGTAGGATTTATAAATATATTTTAAAGATGGATGCAAGCATAATAATCAA
>QANU01014083.1:0-14239 GCA_003254905.1 Nissolia schottii
GGAGGATAAAAACTCATAATAAATAAATAGAAGAAAGTAGAAAATAACGGAGAATTAAAATAATAAAACCTGAATAAGAAAACAAAAGCAATTCGCAAATAGTTGGGAGCTTGCGTTGTCAATGCGAGCGCTCTAACAATCCTTGAAGAACTAAGAACTAAGCACTACTAACATAAACCTAAAGTGCAATAAAATAAAAGTAAAAGTGCAGAAAATAAAAGTGGAGGCTGAATATGAAGTTCTCTCCAAGTTGTTGGGAGAGGATATTTATTTATAGAGGATTGGCTAAAAGTGGAAGTAATTCCCGCACTTTTGCACAGTAGTCAGTAAAATTGCGATAACTTTAGCTACAGAAATCGGATTGAGGTGATTCAAATCTCCAATTAAAGCTAAGAGATAGATCTAAAACTTTGTAGTTGAGGTCAAATCGAGATTCAATCTCCATCCTGGAACAAAATCTGTGGCAAAGTCAGCGTTAAAAATCCTCAGCAAATCTTTGACCAAATCTTTTTGAATTTGAATTTAATCTTGAATTTATTGGTCTCAATCTTCTCTTCAAATCTCTTCTTTGAAATTTATATCTTATCAAATCTCCTTCAAATCCTCAATGATCCTCTTGACAATTTATTTTCTGCAATAAAAATAGAAAACTAAAAAAGAACAAAAGAAATCTACACATTAAATTCTAAGATAAAATAATACTTAAAATTGCATTTTTCTCAATTTCTCACAAAAGAGGATAATGTGCAAAACATATTAATTAAGCATTAAAATTACACATTTTTAATATACAATGTTCAATTATAGAATAATAAAATAGGGTACAAAGTACACCTATCACCTCCCCGAGACTTCAGTTCATAAAATATCATTGTTTCTAGGTTCCAATTAGTACAGTTATGCCTCAAAAATATTCTGGACATACCGCTGTAATCTACTAATTTTTCCTAGTCATATGAGTATGTCAGGTCAAGGTATTCGTGAATAAATTACCCAGAGAGCAATTTTCGCAGATACCTTAGGTGCCTACCGAAATCCCTGTTTTCGGCGAAATTTAGCACGGACCTTGCGGCACTCCGCGAGATCGAGAAACAATTATTTGACTGGCATTTGGAAACAATTAATCTTCTAGATAATTTTTCCAGTCCAAATAATCGCCTCTAATGTGCTTTTAATTAAGCGAAATTAGGATCTAAGCGAAATCTTCATAAGGGAAAAATTTGGGATGTTACAAACTGCGGGTACACCGAGTGGCTGAAGCAGACAAACTCCAGCAGCTCGGCGGAGTCCAGGTAGGTCAGGATCTCCGTCGAGGCCTCCTCGAATGTATCCCGGTCCAGGATTTTGGGCTCCATGATGTCCCCTTCCTTGTAGCTGGTCTCGAAGTTTCGCCATTGTGCTTTAGACGAGAATCAGTGCGGGAGGTTTGGTGGAGGTGACGGTCCCAGGTTCTTAGACCGGGACGAGTGGCTGCCAGAATGACTCATGGTGCAGGGGGAAGGGAAGACTCGGTTTGGGAGAGAAAAAGGGAGGAGGGAGCTGCGGATTAAGGGCGAAGAGGAGCGGAGAAGGGAGGAAATGGCAGGGGAGCTAGGGCACATGGTGGGGGAAAGGGTGGAAGCAAGGTATTGGAGTGGTAGGAGCGGGAGAAAAATCTAAGCTCTGCTAGGGTTTTGTTCGCGGAGGAGAGGAGATGAGGAAAGTGAGGGAAAAAGAACGAGAGTCGTTCAAAATGGCTTTAGATCACAGTTCATTCGAATGAAACCCGTTGTTCATTTGAATGAATTATTAAAAATGAAGGCATTTGAATACTTCAATCGAATGAGCCAAGAACTCTGCACATCATTCGAGTGAATGATCATAAGGGATTCGAATGAGGTATCCCAGGGATGGTTTTTAGGGTTCCTATGAATCCCGGACAGCCTAGGGGGTTAGGGCATCTTGCGGAAACATCCCCGGACCCCTAAGCAGTCCGGAATAGGTCTTAGAAGCATAACGACGCTCAAATTTCGAGAGGAAATTTCAGTAAGGGGGTGGAATGTAACATCCCGAGTTCTCGTGTACTGAAAACCCGTCGATTTTGCCACCGAGAACGGCCGCGAAATGCCGAGAAAGTGAGGGTGGGAGAATTAAACCTTTAAACCCTAGGGATTTAGGGAAACAAGTTAGGTTTCGTTGTCTCGTAATTTTTCGGAGTCACCGGATGGGTTTTGACTCGAATGGAAACTATTTCGGATACCGAAAAATGCCTGTGGAATTTCTTAACTTAGTAAAAAAGTCCAAGATCCCTAGAAGAACGCTCCCGGACTGAAGGGAAAAATTAATGGATCACGATGGTCTTCCCGGAATATTTTTAGGGCAACCGGGTGTGAGACATTTAGGACAAAACGCGATGAAACGAAAACGGAGCCAGACAGGGTAAGGTTAAGCTGTTGAAGGAAGTAAATAATAAATAATAATAATAATAATAATATAATAATAATAATAATAATAATAATAATAATAATAATAAATGAAGTAAAAGCTTGAGAAGAAAGAAAAAGAAAGAAAAGAAAGGGAAAAAGAAAAAGGGTCACTGTGCGTGGTTACAAATAACCACGTACATTTCAGAAAATATACGTTATTTTCAATCCTTTTCACAAACACCGGTCCCGTTCCAACACATCTCGGTTTCTCGCCGGAGTCTTTGAAAAATCGTGGGAGCACGCCATCATGAAGAGGAAATTCTCCACGTCAATCCTACAGATTCAGAATCTCCATCGAATGTGTGTAACTCTAAGCCCACTGTCTATGTGGTTTAATTTTTAACTGTGTATATGTTATTTTGTATGTTGGACTGTGAAAAATGTTAAGTAGTATTTTGGGGAAGTATAGGGTAAAAAGGGTTTGGGAAATTTTGATGAATGAAATGCATAACTGTACTGATTGGAACCCTAGGAACAGTAGGTTTCTGTGGACAACTGAGAACTGAAGTCTCGAGGAAGCGATTTTACAGCTTTCAATCGAATGAGGAGGGATTTCAGTCGAATGAAAGCCAATTTGAGCTTTCAATCGGTTGAATTCCTATTCAGTCGAATGAAAGCAAATTTCAGGATTTCATTCGATTGAATCCCCTATGGATTCGAATGAAAGAATTCTGAGGATTTCAATCGAATGAAACCCCATTTCAGTCGAATGAAAGCACCAGTAGGGATTTCATTCGAATGCAACCCTAGGCATTCGAATGAAACCTAAAAGACTTGAGACTTTGGTGGTTCCAAGGGATCCAATGAGTAAGGATAGGTCCATTGTTGTATATCAGAGCATGCATCATGAGGAACGGGTTGTTGTATAGGTGTTAGGGCAACCCTAGATAATTAGAGGTCAATGGCCTAATGTTTCAAGATCATAATGGAACGTAGGGAACAAGTATGTAGTTATATGCTAGGAAGCCCTCTCTTGGCAAATATTACAAACATGCCCCTCACCAGTCCCAAAAGGTGGATTGGTCGATGTGTTACCTCGCCAGTCCCAAAATGGTGGATTGGTTAACGAGTCAATCCCAAAAGGGTGGATTGGTTTGCGAAGGTTAATGACACAAGGAAGGTAAGGATGGAAAAAAAAGGAGGAGGTAAATGAAAGAGCGCTAACCCGGGCAAGCCGATATGCGTAAGAAGAAGAAAACGCTAACCCAGGCAAGCCGGTATACGTAAGAAAAGAGCACTAACCCGGGCAAGCCGGTATATGCCAGAAAGGAGAAGAAGGACGCTAACCCGGGCAAGCCGATATGCGTAAGAGGTTCCCAAATGTCCCCCATGCACTATGTAATTGTATAGCTATGGCTGAATGAATGAATGTATGTATGTATGTATGTATGTATGTATGTGAGTAGACATGTATTTATAACTGTTCATGCATTATGTATCGTCAATGGAACGACCCGAGACGACTAGTATGGTTTTAAAAGTAGCTTAAAGTAGACGAGCACGAAGCCTAGGTAATGACAAGACTAGTAGCCTGATCACCTAGTAACTTAGATAAAGCTGCTCAGGACATAGGTTAAAGATAATAAATAGTAGGGGTTTAGTATGTATGACACTTAGAGGTCTTACCTGAGCGGCCTGGATGATGCCTGAGTAACTGAACCTTAGAGACCACGTCGGGTTCCCACTAAGAACGTAAGTGTTCTTACCCCCACTCGTGTATGGATCCAGATTGCAGTGACGGTCTCCCCACCTGCAAATGATGTATGGTTATTCACCCGCATGCACCAGCACAACTACCGCACGGATATCCTCCTTGAGACGTGTACCTTCGCGCTTGCCCGCATGCCTGATGAGCCGGATAAACCCCAGGTAGAGACACAGAGGCCCAGGGTCCTCTCTGATGTGTCCGATCTGGATAGACGAGCGCCTGGGGAGCAGCAACCGAGATCCCATCCACCTCAACGGTGAGGAGGAGGTGTCCCCATCCTAGCCAGATCCGGAGATTGCGCCAGCCACAGACCCAGTACGTCCATTCCCCTTGTACGAGGTCGAGGCCAACGGACGACTGCCAGAAAGAGGGTGCTTCCCGTCTTACAGCGCCGCTTCGTCCCGCGAGACTTCACGGCGGTGACGGACTTGTCCAGCGAGGAGGAGGAGGACCCAACAGAGCGGGAGGAGGACAACGAGTAGGAGACAGGATGCCGATAGCAGTTGTAGACGTAGGGTTGTACTGTACACGAAGTGAGTAGTACCACTTGTGTACGTAGACTTTTCTTTAGACGTTGTATATGTATTTTATATGGATTTCCTGTATGTATAATATCAAAACTCATGTATTTGTAATATATCAATATGTTGTATATATTCGGGCCCCTATATGTACGTTCTGCCGCCAGACTTCCCTACTATAGGTTCGTATTCGCACTTCTTATATCTTTTGATTATGTTGTTACACGATGTACTACCCGCATGGCTCTTTACTTTCCAGATATTTGTACTTGCAAAAGAAATTTCAAAATGGCCCGTATTTTCCGTAACCCTAATTTGAGCAAGTAACCTATAACAGTAGTAGTTCACAGCACCAAAGTTTAACCACCTAGCCAGGGAAGCCTATGACTTAAGCATAGGCCAACTAGCTAGGGTGTTGCAAAGTTCGTCTGGGAGCGTCAACTACACGTAGAAGAAGGATGCTAACCCGGGTGAGCCGATATGTGTAAGGGATCCCCAAGTTTTCCCATGCACAAGAGATATGATGAAGGAATATGATGACTGACTATGTGATGCATGAGTATATGAGAATGTATGTAAGCCTATATAGTAAGTAAGTACCGTCAAGAGAACGCTCGAGACGGCCTATGTATATATACGCGAAAAGTTAACAAGCACGAGAACTTAGATAAGAAAGACTAGATCCCCCATCACCTAGTAAAGTAGATAAAGCTGCTCAGGATCTAAGCAATAGATAATAATCAATAGGATGGTAGTATATGTGTACACATAGAGATCCCCTGAGCGGCCTGGTTCATAAGTGAGTTAAAGAAGTACCCTGACACCAAGGTAACCACTAACGACAAACATTCTCACCCCACTCGCTTATGCTTCCAGGAGCGGACGAGGGCTATGAGGAGCCATATGAGGAGCCACCCGCGGAGCAGTGAAGAACCAAGTGCAGGCTAGCATAAGACTAGACTTGAGGACTAGCTAGTCTAGTTTTGAAAGCCTAATTACACTTTCTCCAATCTTAACACAGCTTTAGTTTGTCACACTGTGCCAATGTTGTTGAAAGCTCATTTTATGCTTTCTCATTCAAAATAAATATATATCCTTCTTTACAGCTTTCAGATTCACGAGGAATCCAATTGCAGTATAGTCGGGTATAGTCATATCCACAGAGAGTTGCAAAATACCGTTCTTGAGTTTGGAATTAAACAATGAGGTGAAGGTTTGGTAAAATGATTTAATAGTTAAATAAACTAAAGAAATAAATGACATGAAAATAAAAAGGCAACAAATTAGAGGTAGATCCAAAGCTTGTTGGGAATTGAATCATATCATAGTGTCATGCATCCATTACTTATTACACAGAATTATCATTTCATTGATTGCCCGCCACCAGTTCTTAACTTGTTCATCGCTTTCGCGCATGAAAAGATCACAGGTTTCCTTTATTAAGTCATCACTTTCGCACACAAACTTAAAAAAGCATACGAGCATTAATCTAGATGTTAAAACGGCTAATCCTGATTCTAGTTACGGCAATGAAGATTAGATGAATTGATTTAGATCCAACTCTAATGATTGTAACTTTCGTTCACAACGTTCAAGCCTAGAATCTAGCTTAGTATAGCAATATTGATTTTAACTTGGTTATGACTTAATTAGTATAACTTTCGTTCATACAAGTAAGTCCCAAATCAAGAATCAAGACACTAAACAAAAGCTAGCATTAAGCATAAAATCATTCAAGCGAATCAAAGAAACTGATAGATTCATATGCAAAAAGTTACATGGACATAATCATACTACAATATTCATCAAAATCCCAACAACAAGAGGATTCGAAATCCATCTTACAAGAGAATGTCAGAGGCAAGGTTTGGACGCTTACCATGACATGTTATCACGCTATCATGACAGCAGCCCGCCGAGCCTCGATCTCCTGGCTCCTTCACCGGCCTCCTCTTTGTTGCTAAACTAGCCTAAGCTTTGGAATACAAGTGAAAATGTAAAAGAGAGAATTCTTAAGGGAAAAAGGGATGTCTTGAATGAGAGCCTCGGCCTCCTATTTATAGGCAAAATCTGATGCCATCGCTCAGCAGTTTGGGTACCATCGCTGAGCGATAAAGGCTTTACCGCTGAGCGATACATGTTAATCGCTGAGCAGCGTCATTATTTCACGCGGTGTAATAAATGCTCCGGCAGCTTTTGCAGGGGCGGCGCCGACATGTCAAGCCGGCGTCGCAATCCAGGTTGGTGCCAGCTAGCGCAATAAATGCGCCGGCTGCAAGTTGCTCTGGTGGCAGCATCGCTGAGCAGACTAAGTGCATCGCTCAGCGATGGTTTGTCATCTTGTGTGCTGAGCGATTAGCTCATTCTGCTGAGCGGCATGCTCCTTTTTCCTCTTTTGCCCTTTGCTCCATTCTTTTATGGGATTCTTCATTTATTTATGCTTGTATCCATCTTTCAAAATATATTATAAACCTACAAAAAATGGAGAATTCGAGTTAGATAATTCTTTAAAACACAAGCAAATAAGTGCCATTTTAATAGTTGAGAATTGCGTAATTTGGGCACTTATCAGTATGTAAATTATTATAATACTCTATTGTTGATATAAATATTTGTGATAGACCACATTTGCTTATATAATTGCTACTTGCTTATGCTATGAAGGATTAACCCTTGTAAGCTCAAGCTCTATCGTTTGTATTATATGTCTCGATTCACGCGCGGCTCATACTTTATGAATAAGTAACAAGTGGAAAAAGTTTTAAAATGGTCCATATTTTCCTTAACCTAGTATTTTTGAAAAGTAATGAAGGACTATAAGTATTCCCACCAAGTGGTCAACAACCTAGTGAGCATTGCGTATGACTCGAGCATAGGCAGTTAGCTAGTGTGTTACAGTTGGTATCAGACTAGTTTGGTCCTATGTGAGCCTATGGACTGAGCTGCACGATGCTTCTGGGCATGATTAACGGTGTATGTCTTTTCTATGTGGTATGTGCTAAGTTCATGTTTACCCGCCAATCTTGAGACTGATCAACTCGAAATTGTGCAAGTACAACAGATTAGGCATGCCACCACCGAGAGAGTCTACACAACGCACTATGCAACCAGCATATTTTGCTGATATCCTTCGAGGGATGGCTCGAGCCACCCAAGCTCAAGCTGAGGCAACAACCCAAATGGCAACTGCCAGTGCACATCGAAACCCTGCCCCGACAGCTGAAGAGGCAGAAGCCAAGAAGTTTACTGAATTTGGAAGGGCAAACCATCCAATCTTTGAAGGATTGATGGACCCAAAACTTCTCCTCAATTAGATAGCGAAAATGGAACAGGTCTATGAGGACGTCCCCTGCACCGAGGTGCAGAAGGCCAGCTTTGCGACACGGAAACTGCGAGGTGCCTCCAGAACATGGTGGAACTCCACCAGACCTCTTCTGGAACAGCAAGGAGGTCCCATCACATGGGATCGATTTACAACTGCCCTCTTTGCCCATGGAGGGGTAAAATCAGGAATTCGGAGGAATTCATCGCGACGCTCATCGACTTCCAGTCCCAAATAGGTCATGGAACTGAAATGGGAAGGCCTCGGGAGGAAACAAAGGATAGAATGCAAAATGCTTTGCAAAATGGACAAGTTTGCTGTCTTCATTCGAATGAATACCAGATCCAGATTCGCATGAACGGAATTTTCGTGGGGCATTCGAATGATGCATTCGAATGATTATTGGAAGATTTTGCCCTAAGTGTTTCTCAACATTTTTCCTTCCTAACTCCCGGCTCCCTGCTTCCATCGGGGCTCCTGAACACCTCCCCCTTGCTTCCTTTGCTTTGGCCACACTTCGGCCCACCTCGGGCTACCTCAGGGTCCAATTGGCATCGTGCTCCTCAGATTCCTAGGGTTTCGGCAGCCCTTCGCCTCGCGAGACTCTTTTGGGAAGACTTGGAAAACCCTCAACTGTAAGCAACGCCGTGCCTCATCTCTTCCAGGCGACATGGCTGTCCACTGACGTCCGCGAACCCTGAGGTGATCAGTCTCAAGGAAACCGACGCTCACTGGTCCAGCGCATCTCGACTCATCGAGGGTGCACCGTAATCATGCCCGGAAGCATAGTGCGGCTCAGTCCTCAAGCTCCGTTGGATCAAACTGCTTTGATACCAACTGCAACACCCTAGCTAGTTGGCCTATGCTTAAGTCATAGGTTTCCCTGGCTAGGTGGTTAAACGCTGGTGCTGCGAACTACTACTGTTTTAGATTAGGAGCTGAAATTAGGGTTTACGAAAAATATGGGCCAATTTGAAATTTCTTTACAAGTACGGGTGGTTAGAAAATAATGAGCCATGCGAATAATATGGCGAATATCGGCATAAATAAAATGTAGGAGAGTGCGAGTACATACCTGCAGCATGGAGCTTTATCGGTAGAAAATACACATAGGGGCCCGAATGTACATAACACACCATTTTACTACAATACATAGGTTTATACATAAGTTCCTACAGTCAGATATTTATACCTATCAGGCTTAATAATATACAAGTACGCTAACCATAATAAAACTACGTACACGAGCAGGACTGCTCGCTTCCTGTACGGTACAGACCCTATCCCTACTCTCGGGTCTTGCTGTCTGCTACCTACTCGGAGTCTCCTAGGCGCTCCAGGGGCTCCTCCTCCTCACTGCTCAGGTCCGTCACGGCAGAGAAGTCGCGTGGGCTGAAGCGGCGTGGCCGAGCTGAGAGTATCCTCTTCCTGGCTGTGGTCCTGAGGCCTCGGGCTCGAACAGTCGGAGTAGACGCGCCGGGGTCTGTGACTGGCGTCAGGGATGGTGTGGGGCTCGGCTCTGGCTCCGATGGAGGCCTCTCCTCCTCACCGTTCAGGCGAATCGGGTCTCGGCTACTGCTCCCTAGACGCTCATCAATCCAAATCGGATGCATCGGTGATGACCTTGGGGCTCCGAGTCTCTGTCTAGGAGAACGATCGGGCTCGTCTGGTAGACGCGCAAGTGCGAAGGTGCTCATCTCGAGAAGAGTGTCCGTGCGGTAGTTGAGCATACGGGTGCGAGTAAATAACCATACGTCCTTGGCTGGTGGGGATTTCATGGCTGCAAGCTGGATCCATAATCGAGTGGGGGTGAGAACTCTTGGTCCTCAGTGGGTCTCCGTGGCTATTAATGGTTCATTTACTCGAGTATCCTCCAGGCCATTCAGGGGGTTTCTAAGTGATCATGCATACTATAACCCTACTGATTCATTATCTTTTTCTAGGACCCTGAACAACTTTATCTAAGTTAGCTAGGTGACTAGGGAACAAGTCTTTCTTACTAAGTTTACGTGCTTACTGATTACAATTCCACTAATCATCTCGGGTCGCTCCCTTGACGTACATAGTGAACAAACAATTACCAATACATATTAACTCATATGTAGACAGTCATTCAATCACACATATATATATGTAGTTACATAGTGCATGGGGGCATTGGGGATCTCTTACGCGTACCGGCTGGCCAGGTTAGCGTCTTTCTTCTCCACTGTGGCACATACCGGCTGGCCGGGTTAGTGCATTTTTTCTTAGGCATACCGGCTGGCCGGGTTAGCACTTTCTCTCCTTACGCATATAGTGCTTTTTCATCTACTTCCTCCTCTTTCTGTCCATCCTCTACCTTCCTTGTGTCATTAACCTCTTCGAACCAATCCACCCTTGGGCGACTGACTCGTTAACTACTCCTCACTGGTGAGGACGGGCGAGGTAACACATCAACCAATCCAACTTTGTGAACTGGTGAGGGGCTTGTCTGTAAGACTTTGCCAAGAGAGGGCTTCCTAGCATATAACTATATACGTGTTCCCTAAGTTCCGTTATTATCTCTATACATTAGGTAATTAACCTCTAATTCTCTAGGGTTGTCCTAACACCCATTCCTCGTGATGCATGCTCTAATACACAATAATAGACTCGTTCTTACTCATTGGATCCCTTGGAACCACCAAAGTCTCAAGTCGGCCAGGTTTCATTCGAATAATTGGAGGGGCATTCGAATGAAATCCCTTAGAGTTCTTTCATTCGATTGAAATGGATTTTCATTCGACTGAATTCTCTCAGCATTCTTTCATTCGAATACCAGGGGATTCATTCGATTGAATTCCTGAAATTCGCCTTCATTCGATTGCAGAGGAATTCATTCGAAGGAAAGCTCATTTTGGCTTTTATTCGACTGAAAACCTTGGGTATTCGAATGAATGCTAAAAAAATCGCCTCCCCGAGACTCCAGTTCTCAATTTCCACTATTCCTAGGGTTCCAAGTAGTACAGCTATGCGTTTCATTTCTCAATATTTCACAAAACCCTTTTTACCCTGTATCCCCCCAAAATACTACTTAACAATTTTACAGTCAAATACATAGATATGTACATATACAGTTAAAAATTAAACCACATAGACAGTGGGCTTAGGATTACCCACATCTGATGGAGATTCTGAATCGGTGGTCTTGAATGGGAGAATTTCCTCTTCAGAATGGCGTGCTCCGGCGATTTTTCTGAGACTCCAACACGAAACCTAGATGTGTCGGAACGGGGCGGGTGTTTGTGAAAACGACAAAAAGTAAATGTAAATTTACGAAAGTTACGTGGCTATTTATAACCGCCCACAGTGACACCATTTTATTTTCTTTTTCCTTTTCTTTCTTCAGAAGCGTTGCTTCTTCTGTTGTTTTTATTATTATTAATTTATTATTATTTATTACTTAGCTTCTCTCAGAAGCTTCATCCCCTCTGTCTAGCTCCGTTTTCGCTTGAACGCATTTTGTTCTAAAAGTCTTACTCCCGGTTGCCCTAAAAATATTCCGGACATACCATTATGATCCATTTATTTTTCTCCTCAGTCCAGGACAGTTTTCCTCAGGATCAGGGACCTTCTTGCCGAGTCAAGAAATCCCACGGGCATTTTTCTGTATCCGAGAAATTTTCGTTCGAGTCGAAACTCGTCCAGCGACTGCCGAAAATTATAAAACAGCTAAACTTAGCCCGGTTCCTTAAATTTCCCACGGTTTCAGAGGTTTAACCTTTCTCCCCTCGATTCCTCGGTGTTTCCCGGCCGTTCCTGGCAGCGAAACTGAAAGGTTCTCGGTTCATGGAAGCACGGGATGTTATAATAGAGACCTGAGAACGACAGGTACGAGAAACGGGCATAGGCCCAGGTATGAAAAACAGGCATAGGTCTGTGAAATGGAAGTAGTGGCCCCACTTAAAGAGGAAAGAGAGACCGGATCAAGCCATAGGGCCGATCTAAGCGTGTCCACGCCTAATCACTCATAGGTTTGATCCCTCGCCACTCTAGAAAGAGAGGGTGGTTGCACCTATTGTATTCGATGATTACCTCCTATGAGCCTTGCATGGTTAGCTACCATACCGGTAAAGAGCGTTGCCGGGTCAATACAATAGTGGCAAGAAAGAGGTTGTAATCTGAGGCCAAGGTTACAAAGATGTAAGGTGTAACACCCTAGCTAACTATTTACGCGTACGTCACAAACAATGCTCACTAGGCTGTTATCTGCTTTGGTGGGGATTACTTAGTCCCGTTTATGCGCTTTTTTTTTAAATATTGTTACCCAAAATATGGACTAAGTTGAAACTTTCTTTGTACGTTACATAATGTAAAGTAGAAGCCTTGTCGCTTTAGAGCGTGCATTGCGAGTGGAAACATAGCATGCTTTAGTTATAACTAGGGATTTGATTAATACAGGCTAAGATAACAAACGACGGTCCATTATACATGCATCAGCAATATATAAATAGTATTATAGTATTAAGTACAAATATCACATAGAAGCACAAATACACCTATATCATCTACTAGCTAATCGTTTGATCTTCAACTGTCTTCCCTTAGGAGGGTTCTCTCTCCTGTAGCACCTCTCCTCGTCCCTTGTGTTGCCTGCCCCGCCATGACGTCTTCTCTACCCTCATCATGCTCACCTGGAACCATAAAGGAATGGGGGATGAGAGCACTGGGTTCTCAGTGGGGTACCTCTGGTCTCGCTACTTGTATTATACTCAATTATGATTCCGCCGCTCAGGGGGTCTCTAAGTGTCACAGTTATACTATGTCCCTACCTTTTATTAAAACCCATACTAAGCCTGAGCAGCTTTATCTAATTTACTATGTGACTGGGGAACCTATTCTTCATTACTAAGTCATCTGTTCTCTATCTTACTTCCTAAGTCACACATAATCACATATTTCACATAATCACATAAGCACATAATAAGCTTCAGTGCGCGTCCACTTATAACTGTGCCCATTTTAATTATAAGCTTCTTCGCACCTTGACTTATGTATAGTTATATCACTTAGAGCACATACTTCAAGCTCAACCCCCACGTAACGTTGGCCTACCGTGACAGGCTTCCTTTTTGTCTCAGTATCGTGAGGACTGGGCAGCGCTTAACCTCAGTAGCTCACGATAGGAGAGTCCATCCTTATGCTAGGGATGGCGAGGGGACCCTACCCCGTCCTTATGCTAGGGACAGGGCATGCCCAGGGTTCAGCTTGCCTTTCTTGCCGGCTCCACGCATAGTTAGGAAAAGATTCCTTTTTCTTCCTTTCCTTTTCCTTTTTGGGACTTAGTGACGTCATGCCCTATTCCTTTTCTTTTCCTTTCTTTTCCTTTTTCCTTTCCTTTTGTAAAACCATTTCCATGACACATAATCACATAGCACATTCATCAATACAGTGCATTCCAGCCACAGTTCATATGCCTTAACTATAAATCCTTGGTTCATAACATTTATCATACTTTAGAAAGCCTTGAACATAAATCCTTAGTTCATAACATTTAACATACTTTAGTAAAATCAGTAGATCCATGGATAATTGAAAGCAATATAAAAATTATGTTTTAAGCAAAGTTTTATGTTCAGAAAATAACAAGTTTCGAAGTGGGGAGTCTGTCTTCGTTCAGGCCGCTCAGCGCCACATGCCCTCAGCGGAAATCCCTGGCCGCTCAGCGGGTCCTGACGAATTTCAGCTCCTAATTCCTGCAATTTTCCATGTTCTACAAGGTTTTCTAACCATCAAGCCTTAAAGCATTTCTTGCATCATTTATTACCTATTTCTAACAACAATAACCATCTTTTCTATTTCTCAAAAGAACCATTTTCATCACAAATCACACCACAAGTTCATGCTTTCCTAAACTATGTTCATGTAGCATATAGCATCTCTGACACATATAGCCCATTGACGAAAGCCAAACGCACGTTCTCTATCCTTGACACAGCTTTGGTTTGTCACAACCGGGCCAAGTTAGTGGAAGACGTATTTGTACTTCTTTGTCGTTCAAATTAAATATTTATATACATACCTACTTTACGGCTTTCAGATTCCAAAGGAATCTAATTGAAGTATAGGGTATGGTCGATCCCACAGGGAGTTGTAAAAATTCCGTTTTTGAGTTCGTTTAATTAAACAATGAAGTGAAGGATTGCTGATTTAATTTTTATATTTAAATAGACTAAATAAATAAAAGACATGAAAATAAAAT
>QANU01014105.1:0-10276 GCA_003254905.1 Nissolia schottii
TTTTCAAGGATTGACTTAAGGTCTGGCTACCATCAGATTAGAGTACGAGAGGAGGATATAGCTTAGACATCGTTTCGATCTCGTTATGGACATTATGAGTTCACGGTAATGCCTTTTGGATTGACGAATGCTCCTGCCATCTTTATGGACTACATGCACAGGATTTTCCGTGAGTATCTGGATGACTGTGTTATTGTTTTCATTGATGATATTCTAGTGTACTCGAAGAGCGAAGAGGAGCACACTAGTCATCTGCGGATAGTGTTGGAGATTCTAAGGAACAAGAAGTTGTACGCCAAGCTCTCGAAGTGTGAGTTTTGGGCCAGAAAAGTGCAATTTCTAGGTCATGTAGTCTCAGATCAAGGAGTAGCAGTGGATCCCAGTTAGGTGGAAGCGGTCAGAACATGGGAGAGACCCACTTCAGTTACAGAGTTACGGAGCTTCTTGGGATTTGCGGGATATTATCGGAGGTTTATTCAGGGATTCTCGCAGATTGCTTTGCCGTTGACGAAGTTGACCAGGAAGGGAGCAAAGATGGACTAGTCTGCCGAATGTGAGAGAAGCTTTTGCGAGCTGAAGGAGAAATTAACCACCGCCCCAGTGTTAGTGTTGCCTGATCCCCAGGAACCTTTCGAGGTATACTGTGATGCATCAGGTGCTGGACTTGGATGTGTACTGATGCAACGACGCCAAGTGATAGCATATGCCTCTAGACAACTGAAGCAGCATGAGGTAAACTACCCTACGCATGATCTAGAGTTAGCTGCGGTAGTTTTTGCACTTAAGATATGGAGGCATTACCTGTATGGAGTTCGATTTGAGGTCTACTCAGATCACAAGAGTCTGAAGTACCTATTTGACCAAAAGGAGTTGAATATGCGTCAGAGGAGGTGGATCGAATTTCTTAAGGATTATGATTTTAGTCTTAATTATCACCCTGGGAAGGCCAATGTAGTGGCTGACGCTTTGAGCCGGAAGTCTTTGCAGATGGCTCATTTGATGGTGCAGGAAGTGAAGTTATTAGAGGAATTTCGTGATCTTAATTTGACTGTTGCATGTCAACAAAACCGGTTGACGTTGTATCCTCTCCAAGTCAGTAGTGATTTCAAATAGAGGATAGTCGAGGCTCAGAAAGCTTGCCAGGAGGACACTTGGTGTAAATTCCGCAAGGCTGTGGAGGAAGGTAAGATCAAGGAAGTGACAATAGGTGAAGATGGGATTTTGAGGTTTAGTGGACGCATTTGCGTGCCCAAGGAAGGCAGCCTAAGGGACGATATTTTGCAGGAAGCTCATAAGAGTCATTTCACAATGCACCCAGGTACTACTAAGATGTACCATGATCTTAAGCAGATGTTCTGGTGGCCAAGATTGAAGCGAGATGTCGAGGACTGGGTACAGTTAGTTTGTCAGAAAGTGAAGATTGAGCACCAGAAGCCACCAGGGTTACTGAATCCTCCAGAGATTCCAGAATGGAAGTGGGAGGCCATAGCTATGGATTTTGTTTCAAGTTTACCACGTACTCGAACCGGAGTAGATGCTATCTGGGTGATTATGGACAGATTGACTAAATCTGCTCACTTTATCCCAATTAAAATGACTTACTCACTGGAGAAGCTGGTACAGCTATATATCAAGGAGGTGGTAAGATTGCATGGGGTGCCATCTTCTATCATTTCAGACAGAGATCCCAGATTTACTTCCCGATTCTAGACTGTATTTCAGAAGGCGTATGGCTCACAGTTGCATTTGAGTTCAGCGTATCACCCTCAGTCTGACAGTCAGTCTGAGCGGACTATTCAGACCTTAGAAGATATGCTACGAGCTTATGCTCTAGACACGCCAGGAAACTGGGAGGAAATCCTACCATTTGTGGAGTTTGCCTACAATAATAGCCATCAAGCTAGAATTGGTATGGCTCCGTTCGAAGCATTGTATGGCAGGAAGTGCCAGTCACCGTTGTGTTGGAATGACAGCAGGCAGTATCGTTGTTTAGACCCTGACGAAACCAGGAAAACAGAAGAATTGATGAAGTTGTTGCGTAAGCGAGTGTTTACAGCACAAAGCCGACAGAAGAGCTATGCAGATAACCGGAGGAGACCGCTCGAATTCCAATAAGGAGATCATGTTTTCCTAAAGGTTACTCCGGCGACAGGTATTGGAAGGTCCTTGAAGATTAAGAAGCTGAACCCCCGATTCATTGGACCGTTTCAGATCTTGGAACGAATTGGACCGGTAGCACACCGAATAGCTCTTCCGCCGAGCCTCGCCAACATTCATAATGTTTTTCATGTCTCTCAGTTACGCAAATATTATTCATCCCCCGAGCATGTGCTTCAGCCAGAACAAATACAGTTCAGGGAAGATTTATCGTTACCGCTCGCACCGCAAAAGATCATTGATCATAAGGTTCGCCAGACGAGGAACAAGGAGATTCTTATGGTTCGAGTGGTATGGACAAATGGGGAAATAGAAGAGCAGACATGGGAATTAGAAGTGGATATGAAGAAGGCGTATCCCGAATTATTCTGAGAGGTATGGATCTAGCTTTATTTTCCAATTTCGAGGTTGAAATTTTTCGAAGGGGGGTGGAATGTAACAACCCAAGTTTTTCCCTTTCCTAAAATTCCACTTAAGAAATAATTAAGAACATGTTAATAAGGAAAAGATGAGATAAAAATGGAATAAAATTCATAGAATGTACTTAATGTCTATCGTATTAGGTAAAAATAATAATTTTGCGATCTCGTGACGTTTGGTGACGTTTGGGTTAGTATTAGGCTATTTTTAGAACTTAAGTGTGACTCAAAGGAGTCTGTAAAATACACTAATATGAAAATAATGTGAGAATAATTCAAGAAAAATTTAAATAGGAATAAGGAAAATTTATAGGGCACACCGGTATGTCCGAAATAATTTTAGGACGTCCGGACATAAAGAATTAATGAACCAACACGACATAAAACTCATTAAGGGTAATTGAAATGAAATTAGGGCCACAGGCCACTAGAAGACCACGGGCAGCCCCTCTCCCCCACGAAGACACACACTTGCATAAGGGATTCATTTTCCTTCCTTTCTTAAGCTTCAAAAACCTAAATCTCCAAAGCCCCTAAGTTCCATAATCATCCTTTGCTTCTCGTCATCCTAATTCACTCTCAACTTTAATCAAGAAGGTAAGTGAATAGCGAAGCTAGGAATTTCTCTTCACTTGGTGAGAAGACTCCATAACCTAGGTTTTCTAATTATTACATGGTTTTCATGTTAGGTCAAGAAATTCTTAAGCAAGCAAGCAAGGCTTGATTCCACCTTTCTTCAATCATCAAAGAGCTAGCTAGGAGGTGGGGTAATCTTTAGTTTAACACCTCTTTGGTGATTGTGATGAATTATGTGCTTATTTGTGTGTATGTATGTCTCTATGGATGTATGCCTAAAATTGTTAGAATTGATGCTAGGCTTAGGAAGACAATTCTGAAGGGTCCTGTGACCTGGATTAGATAGGTTTGTTGTATGCTATAGATGTGTGAAAAGTTTAGGTAAGTTCTTAGGGAAAAGGGGAGGAAAAGAGAGAAAACCAAAATTCTGCAGGTAACAGGACATCAGGCGCGCCAGGTGACGCGCTAAGCGCCGCGCTGAGCGGTCCGCTGAGCGGCGCGCTGACCGGCGTGCTGGGCGGCTTCAGGGGTACTTTCATGTTACACCCCAGTCGTTGAGCGAAAACGTAGCTACTGTAGTAACGATTTGAGACCAGGGAATTTTATGGAAACCCTTGAAGTGCATATTCTAATATTTACTTGCTATCTTAGGATTGATAGTTGAATTAGGTGAGTACAGGAGGAAAATGTTCTACAAACATGAATTTCGTGCAGTATGTGATAAAGTCTGTAGCATTCCATGCATTCATGATAAAGCAATGGTTAGAGAATTATAAGTAATAATGAGATAAAGAAAGGAAATGAAATGAATTGAAACATAGAGAAACAAGTATGCCATGCTGCAGGTACATGAATTTCAGAGATGTTGAAAAAGGGCTAAAGGCCCAATACTGAGAAAAGGCTAAATGCCAAAAGGTTGAAAAGGCTAAATGCTATATGATGAAAAGGGCCGTGATCACGTGAGCCACACTATGATCCCACTTCAGGAGGTCCGAGGGGCATCCTGAATGTGGAAGCCCGCCACAGGTGGTGTCCATATGACATACCTGGGGGTGTGCGGTTACCACGCCTTTGCATTGTCGTACGGGGACAAGCCTAGGTGGGGGTACAATATCCGCCCACTGTCGAGGGGTCCCGAGGGGGCACACGGCAGGTGGAAGCCCACCACAGGGGTCACAGAGGACCACCTGGAGGTGCGAGGTTATTCCGTCATAGTAATGTCAAGAGAGGACAATGCTATGGTGGGAATAACATACATTCCAAAAGCTGATTATTATGTAATGCATGAGCATTTAGCATGTTTATTATGTATGCATAAGTATGTGAAAAGGTGCACTCTGGTTATTCTGACTATTCTATTATGCATGAGAGATTATAAGTTATTATCCTGTTGTTATGTTGTTACTGTCAAGAGAACGCTCAAGATGGCTATGTATGTAAACGAAATGTTAATCAGCACGAGAACGTAGTAAGCAAGAGTAAATCCCAGATCACATAGTAATGTAGATAAAGCCTTTCAGATAGGCCAGATAATAATCAGTAGGATATGTAGTATACATGTTCACTTAGAGATCTCTGAGCGGCCTGAAGTCNATCTTATGTATTATGCATTATATATACACCTATGTGACTTTGTTATGATGGACCACTGGTTGTATATTGGATGCTCTATTATACTACGGCTAGACGCTTTGTTATATTTGCTTTTCAGACGCATGGCTCTAGTTTCACAATTATGTAATGTCAACGAAAAGTTTAAAATTGGTCCTTATTTTCTTAAACCACTATTTTCGAAAGATAACAATGGACTAAGGTATTCCGATCAGATAGTAAACAACCTAGTGAGCTTTGTTTACTACGTACGGGTAAACAGTTAGCTAGGGTGTTTCATTTGGTATCAGAGCAGGTTGGTCCAAAAGAGCCGGAGGACTGAGCTGCACTATACTTTCGAGCATGATTACGGTGTATGTTCCAGCTAAGTGGTATATGCTAAGTTTCTGTGTACTTGCCTTTTGGGATTGATCACCTCGAATTGTGCAGGTATGACATATTAGGTATGCCGCCGCGTAGGGATAATACACAACGCACTACGGAGTCTGCAGAGCTGGCAGACATTCTTAGGGAGGTAGCCCAAGCTATGGCGTTGATGGCAGCTTCTAATGCGCAACGTAATGTTCCTCAGACAGCTCAGGAGATTGAGGCCCTGAGGTACCGGGATTTCTCACGAGCGCATCCACCAGTATTTGAAGGAGTAATGGACCCTGAATTAGTCCATGGCTGGATCAGGAAGCTGGAGCAGATTTTTGANTATGTATTATATATACACCTATGTGACTTTGTTATGATGGACCACTGGTTGTATATTGGATGCTCTATTATACTACGGCTAGACGCTTTGTTATATTTGCTTTTCAGACGCATGGCTCTAGTTTCACAATTATGTAATGTCAACGAAAAGTTTAAAATTGGTCCTTATTTTCTTAAACCACTATTTTCAAAAGATAACAATGGACTAAGGTATTCCGATCAGATAGTAAACAACCTAGTGAGCTTTGTTTACTACGTACGGGTAAACAGTTAGCTAGGGTGTTTCACGTTCCCGGCGGCGAAACTTGCGGGCTTCCCGAACTCAGGAATACGGGATGTTACATGCATCATGAGGAATGGCCGTCATAGGAGTTAAGACGACCCTAGATCACTAGAGGTATTCACGTAAATTTAAAGGTGCATGATTGAACCCACGAAATAAAGCAGACAACTAGGGCCCCAATCACCAAGGATTCGGCTGGCCTTAGTCAGAGTCAGTAGTTATATGACTAGGAAGATCCCATTCTCTTGGCACGTCTTACAGACATGCCCCTCACGAATTTTGCACATTGGATTAGTCAGAGCAACGCAGGTAGAGAGACCTGATCATGAAAGAAAAGAGAACAGGCAAAGGCCTGAGAGTAAAGAGAACAGGAAAAGTCCTGTAAGAAAGAAAGGGGGACCCCGAAAATTAATGAGCTAAGAATAAAGTAAAGAGAAACGAGCCCACGCCTAATCGCGCCAAAGGGCCGGTCCCTCGCCATCCTGGTAAGGAGGGTGGTGGTACCTATCATGTTGATGATTTACCTCCTATGAGCCTAGCGTGGTTAGCTACCACTCCAGTTAGAGCATTGTCGGGTCATCATGATAGGGAATAGAAGGAGGTTGTAACCGAGGCCATGGTTACATGGGTGGAAGGACTAAAAGAAGAAAGATGCTAACCCGAGTAAGCCAGTATGCGTAAGAGATTCCCAGATTCCCTCATGCACTATATAGTCATATGTATGATTGAGAGATTGAATGCATGAGAATATGTATGTATGTATGTATATCTGCGTATGCATTATGTATATCTGTTCATGCATTATGTATCATCAAGGGATCGACCCAAGACGAATAGTATGTCTTTAATAGCAACGCAGAGTTAATGAGCACGAAGCCTAAGTAACAACAAGAGTAGTAACCCAATCACCTAGTAACTTAAATAAAGCTGCTCAGGATGCAGGTATAAGATAATAACTGGTAGGTGGTTAGTATGTATGACACGTAGAGGTTTACCTGAGTGGCCTAGACTCTACCCGAGTAATTGAACTATAGAAGCCACGTAGAGTTTACACTAAGAATAAAGTCGTTCTTATCGCCACTCGTGTATGACTCCAGTTCACAGACATGTCATCTCCGCCTGCTAAGGACGTATGGTTGTTCACTCGCTCGCGACAACGCAACTACCGCACCTACACTTTGCTTGAGACCAGTACCTTTGCCCCTGCTAACATGCCGGGAGAGACTCAGGAGCAGTCCAGGCGTATGCTTCGAGGGCCTGGATCCTCCCCCATGCGCCCCGTCTGGATCGATGAGCGCCCTGGAAGTAGTAGTCGCGACCCCATCCATGTTAACGGAGAGGGTGATCTTCCTCCACCGAGGCCAGAGCCAGAGCCCGAGCCAGTTGCAGATCCGGAGCCATCTACACCATGAAACACCCTAGCTAGTCGGCCTATGCTTAAGTCATAGACTTTCCGGCTAGGTGGTGCTCTTCTGATGCTGTGAACCATTATGATTCTATATCCTGGTTTAAATTAGGGTTTACAAAATAATGGGCCAATTTAAAACTTCTTCTATCGTACCATGAAAATATCGAGCCATACGCATCATACATCGCATAAGTATATCATAACAGAAAGTAAGGGGAACACGAGCACATACGTACGGCGAGTACCCGAAGAAAATACACGTACGGCCCAAAGATAGCACACACATAATTATACATTTATATAATAGTAAGTATCCTTGTCATACCGCGGACGTACACGTTCTACATCAGTTTATATACAATGATGCATACATACAATACGACAAGTGAACTAAACCTATGCACACAGATGAGTACTACTCATTACGTGTACGGCACTCCTACGGCTGCAACTCCGGCTGGGTCCTGACACCCTACTCATCTGAATCCTCCTCTCGCTCGGTTGGATCCACCTCATCCTCGCTAGAGACATCCGTCGCGGCCTTTCATTCGATTGAAATCCTCAAGTATTCGATTGGAATCCAAAGTCTTCTTTCATTCGAATCCGTGGGAATTCAATCGAATGCTACAGTAAAAAAAATCGCCCCGAGAGTAACTTTCTCAGGGGTTTTCTCCGCGTAACATTTTCAATGTCTACAGTGATCCAATCCATACAGTTATGGCTTCCAAACCTCAAAATCTTCAAAATCTAGCTTCCCTAACTCATTTTCTATAGCTTGTGTAAAATAATTTTTCATCCACATACACAGAAATGCATATAATTAATCATCAAATAAACCACATAGACAGTGGGCTTAGAGTTACCTACATCCGGTGAAAATTTCGGTCCGGTAGACGGGAAGTAGGAAATTCCCTCTTCACAACGGCGTGCTCCTAGGATTTTTCCGAAGTTCGACAAGGCTTCCGCGATGTGCTCGAGTGGAACGAAGGTTTATGAAAGTGAAATGAAAATGACATCTGAAGGATGGCTATTTATAGCCTATTTTCCCTTTTTCTTTTTCCTTTTTCTTTCTTCTTCTTTTTCCTTCTTTATCTTTTCTTTCTTCTGTTACCTTATTACTATTATTTATTTATTTATTTATATTTAAATTAGTTAAACATCTCCTGAGGGAGATAAATTCCCTCCAGGGCCGTTTTGGTCCCGCTTGATCGCGTTTAAATCAATTTCTCATACCTCGGTTGCCCTAAAAATATTTCAGGCGTAACCTCATAATCCATTGATTTTTCTCTTCGACCCGGGAATCACCACTCAGGGGTTTTTGACCGTTTTATCGGATGCAAGAATCTTACGAGCGTTTTTCGGTATTCGAAACGAATTCCGTTCGCGTCCACACTCTCCCGGATGCGCCGAAAAATTTCCCGGACAACAAAAACCTAATTCCGACAGCTAAGCCGGAGATTTTACCGATTAAATTCTCCTTCCTAAACTCTCGGAATGTCTTTCGATTCCCCATGACGGCTAACCTGCGGGTTTTTCGTGCACGAAAGAATCGGGTTGTTACATTCTACCCCTCTTATTTGAAATTTTGTCCCCGAAATTTGGACGTCGCTGCGTTCCTAGGCTAACGCTGTGAGAATTAGGGTTTTAAGGTGCACTGGTCACGCACCATCACTCGGAACCTCGAAAAATGATTAGAGACACTAAAACCACATCAACCAGGCTGCATTCGAATCCCCAATAGTCCTTCACTCGAATGAATTGCAGAGTTCATCAAGCACATTCGAATGTTGTCCGGATTCGATTGAATTTCGAATTGCATTCGAATCAACTGTGACCTGAAGCTGTTTTAAACACATCTTTTTCCCTCTTCTCTCACTCTCACTCGTTTCCTCTCTTCTCCCCCGAAACCCTAGCAGAGCTAGAATCAAATTTCGCTCCTCCTCACTTCAATTGCTTGAAATTTCTCACTCTCCCTCTTGTTCCTTGGCTTTCCCGTTCCTCCTTCTTCCTCATTCCCTCACATTTCTCTCCCTCTTGCTCTCTACCCGAATCTCTCTTCCATTTTCGAGACCACAGCTCCTGACACCATGAGCCAATGTTCCGGTCGCCCTTCAAGGTCTAAAAACCCCGGTCCTTCCTCTCCACGCGACATTCCCCATTGGTTTTCTACCGAAGCCCAATGGCGGAACTTTGAGACTAATTTCAAAGATAGGGCATTCATGGAGCCTAAGATCCTTGACCGGGCCACGTTCGAGCTCTTGGGGTTTTTGTGCTTCAATCACCCCGTATACCCGCATCTCGTCCGGGTCTTTTACAACAACATGCGGGTCGTGGACAATGTGCTCACATCGGAGGTGTGTGACGTGCCAATAGAGTTGTCCCTGGAGTAGTTTGGGACAATCCTGGAGCTTCCGCATACGGGGAATGACCTATCTTCGGGCTTGTCGGAGTGGGCCTTTAACTCCGTCGGCATTCCATTCGGCGAGGACATGGCTCTCGAGGTCATTGGCCATGCGGGCCTTAAGAGTGCGAAGAACAGGCCGCAAGTAAGTCGCCTACCAGTGGAGCAGAGGGTTTACCACTACCTGCTCACATACACCCTCGTTCCTCGGAACGGGAACCACGCGGTGATGACCCGCGATGATTGCTTGGTGATGTGGGCCCTAGCCGAGCACCACGAGATCAACTGGGCCCTCTATGTCATGCAGCACATGAGGCAAGCGCGAATTCGAGGAAATGCACTTCCCTATGGCGTTCAGATCACCGAGATCCTCCAGTACTCCCAGGTGCCTCTTGAGGGTAAGTATCTCTGCTGTTTGCCTTTTCCTTTCTGCCTTTGACTTTGGTTATGAATTATCTTGATAAATGCACCATCCTGTACCTTTAATTGCTATGCTTGACTTGCAGGTGAATTGAAGTGGGCCCCTAAGGTCACCTGGAAGGTGGACTCTGGCTGCTTGGCCAAAATGCACATTTCCCTAAACAACGCCCATCAGCTAGCCTACAACGTGCCTCAGGGTAGCCGTGCAAGAAAAAGGGCTGCACCCTCTTCACCTTCTGCCCCACTGATGAAAGCTTTTTACCGCAATAGGTTTGTACTCTCGTTAATTTAAAATATCCTTTTTA
>QANU01014112.1:0-27383 GCA_003254905.1 Nissolia schottii
GGCTGCTGTGTTTGGGTTCTCCTTGTGATTTGTTGGTTTTCCTGTTTCCCGCGTTGGCGGGTCTTTTCATTTTCCGGCATTGCTGTGGCCTTGATGGCGTTGCCATAGGGGTGTCACCGCCGGTGCGGCCTAAGTATTGCTGGTCGGTTGGGGGCTCGTTACACGCGCAGTGCTGGTTGTGGCTGGATCTGGTTTGCATCTCTGTTATTGTCGCCTCCTCGTTTTTTCACTTGGGTTTTGTTCTATTAGATTTTCTTTTGAGAATTTTTTTTTTTTTTAAATTTTTTGAGACTCAAATTATGTATAAGACATCATAATTGTAATTAAGAATTGGTGGGCTTTCTTTGTTACTCGTATACCTTTTACTTGCTTGTCTTTATTTAAGTTTAAACCTCTCAAAAATTTTTTGAGAGAAAATAACCAAACAGTATATCATGTAACCAAACGTGTAGACGACAAGTTTAATATATTGGGGGGTATATCCAATTTAATTTTAATGTAAATAAAAAAAACGAGTGGCACTGTTTATTAAGTACACCTAATTTTCATGTGACTAGAATTTATGAAACGAAATTTTTATCCGTAAATATTGTTTCAATTTTCTATTAAATGTCGCTAATTTCTTCCCAAAAAGACTTTCAAAATGCATCTCACCCTTGCTGCATAATAAAAAAAAATAAAAAAAACACCACTAAAACCAAACACAGCTTTTGTTTATAATTCTCTCTTCTATTTAAGTGTCAAAGAATAATTTAAAAAGTAAATTTATTAGTACCATTATTTAATTTTGTTAAAATATCTCATAATAAAAAATATAAATAATATTAAAAAATTATATGTTCAAGACTAATAAATTAGAAGTATAATTATAAAACTAACAATATATTTTACCTAAAAAAAAGAAAATAATAAGTAATTTAGACTTATAAAAATTGATTAAAATGATAGTTAAAATATATTGAAAGGAATATTTCTTACTTGGTTAACATTTAAAACATGAATTATGTCCATAAAGATACCATCTAAAGAGAAATCAACACTTTTAACGATCTAAAAGTAATATAATTAAAAAAAAAACTTTTAACATTTCTGTTGAAAGCTCCAATACTTGTTATCCTTTTGAACTATTATAACGTTAGTTGCTTGAAAAAAGAAAATTAGCTTCTTTGATTTGGAACAACTCTTTTGACAGAGAGTAATGTTATATATCCTCTAAGTCATCTTTTCAATCATTCTTTTTGACTATTAAATAAAGTAAACAATTAAAAATTAATTATATTTTAAGATTTTTAACTTATTAATTGCATTTATTTTATTTTATTTAAATTTAAGGATAATTAGGAGATGAGTTACAGGATATAAAATAATTCAATTTCTCCTTATGCAGATCAGTAGTAGACTGCTTCCGCCAAATAGAAAAAGATTAGTATACTACTAGTATTACTTATATGAATATTGAATGGTTCTAAAAACTGTGAACATGCGTGACCGGCCGGCGATAAATAAATACAAAATAAATTTGGTTACAGCTAATGTCAAGAGTAGTATATATATATAATTAATGGCAAGAGATAATATAGTTAATTGATATATTTTTATTCATTCCATGGAGCGTGTGAAGGCAAGTTGTCCAAATAACGCAGCTCAACTTGCTTTTAGTTTATCCGCATGTATTCTTAAGCAGCATGCATAAAACAAATATATAAATTTTACTCGTTTTACGATCCTATGGATCATAATATAATATAGTTCTAGAGCATCGAAAAGAGTTACTACACGAGCATGCTTAACGGGAGAGAATAGTTTTCTGAAAACAAGAGTCTTGCTAACTGTACTAACGTTGAAATACGCAGAGTTACATTCATAGGACCACAAAAGTGAATAAAATATGTAGACTCAAAAACATTGACCCACCTAGCTGCTTTCTTCTTCATTCACACCTCTAATTACAACTAAGCTTGAAGCCATGGCAGATGATGATGCAACTTCATCATCCTCATGTTTCATCTATGATGTTTTCCTGAGTTTCAGAGGCCACACGCGCCACGGATTCACAGACAGTCTGTATCACGCTTTGACCGAGAAAGGAATCAAAACCTTCAGAGATAAGGAGGATCTGAGAGTAGGCGATGAGATCAGACCAGCTCTTGTCGATGCAATCCAAAAGTCGAGGATGTCAATCGTTGTGCTGTGCGGAAACTACGCATCTTCCACGTGGTGTCTGGACGAGATAGTGAAGATCATGGACTGCTCTGGAAACGGAAGGAACCGACCGCTCTTGCCGATCTTTTACCACGTGGAACCGTCTGATGTGCGGTATCAGAAGAATCAGTACGAAACTGCTATGAATAAGCATGAAAGCAGATATGGCAAAGACTCGGACAGGATTAAAGGATGGAGGTCAGCTTTGTATGCGGTGGCTGACCTTAGCGGAAAACATTGTACCAAGGATATGTGAGTTACTACTTTCATTAATATTTTCATGATTGCTTTTAATTTAGCCGACCAAGTTTCATTACAACGTTATGTCTATGTGATGGCCATCAATTATCTCTGCTACTGTCATTCTAACATTTTAATTATTTATGAAAGTTTTCTACATTGTTTATTGGGTTAATTAAGCTTTTAACCTCTGTAAAATTAGAAAGTTTAGTTTTACTCCCTCAATCAAATTTTTACTCCCTATAAAATTTGATTTTGATCCATGTGGATAGTTTTGGATGACGATGATGACGTGACAATTAACGTCGCGGATGTGGCGTGCCACGTGGCATTACCCCCAAGTTTAAATTTTTTTAAAAATGACCCAACCCAAAGTTTGGATCCGACACGAATTTATTTAAAAATAAAAAAAAATATTTCCTCAAAACCTAAATCTACCCACATTCCAGTATAAAATTCAAACTAAAACATGATGCTTACATCACAGTTCCAATATTTCCTGTTGCAACTGCATAGCGATATCAATTGCCTCCGCATCAACTCTATTTCTTTCAGCAATTTTTGGCAATCGCAAACCCTAGATGTTCAAAATCATGAGAAACAAAGTGAAAGAAAATTGATTCAAGCCTGGATGCCAGTCAAAGCTTTCATTTGAACAACACTATGGTGGTTCGCATCCATAGGGATAGAATTGGTAGGAAGCACCTCATAGGATCCGAGCCTCTTCACACCAACGCTCCTCGCAACAAGCGTGTAGGTAACAAACATGATGACCACCACGAACACGACGTGGAGGATGAAGGCGAGGTCGAGGAGCGCGACGGCCCTAAGCTTGGACTTGTCCAGGTCACACTACGTGGATCCCTCGACGCCATTGACAACGTAGAGGAGGCGGTGGCATCCGTTAGGGATGAATGCGTCAACATGGAGGGAGAGGCCAGTCTGGAGCATCCAGAGGCCACGGAGGAGGATGGAGGCGGAGAGGGCGACGTTGGCGGGGAAGAGGCAGAGGAAGATGCGAGGGCAGAGAGGCAGGAGGAGAGGAGAAGGCAGTGGGCCTCGAGAGCGAAGGTATGGAGGGAGGAGGAGGAGGAGGCGGCGGAGGAGTGGAGAAGGAAGATGGCGGAGGCGAGGGCGAGGGAGGGAAAGAGAGGAAGGAAGGGGTGGCGTAGATTTAGGTTTTGGGGGAAAGAGATTTTTTTTTTAATTTTTAAATAAATCCGGGCCGAATCCAAACTTTGGGTCAAGTCATGGGTAAAAAAATTTAAACCCGGGTTATCACATGGCACGCCACGTCAGCGAGGTTAACTGTCACGTCATCACCGTCAACTAAAATCATTCATAGGGACTAAAACTAAACTTTCAAATATTACATGGACTAAAAATTTCACTGGAGGATTAAAATCAAACTTTCTAATTTTACAGGGGTTAAAAATTTAATTAACTTTGTTTATTAATAGTACGTTTATTATTCTTTTTATTTAAAAAAAAAAACACTAACAAATAGAAAGAGAATGTATTCCTGCAGGTATGAAAGTGATGTTATTGACAAGATTGTTAAAGAGGTCTTGAAAAGATTTCCTCGTCCACCTCTACACATTAAGCACCAGCCAATTGGATTAGGTTCTCGGTTGGATGAGGTGAAATCACTTTTAAATATTGACTCTCACGATACCCGTTGCATGCTTGGAATTTATGGAGATGGTGAAACAGGAAGAACCTCATTTGCATTGCAGTTGTATAATGAGATCAGTCATCAATTTGAAGCTGCAAGTTTTCTTTCCAATGTCACTGAAAAATCAGAGGAAAGCATTAATGGCTTAGAACACCTCCAAAAGGCACTTTTGTCTGAGATGGGGGAAGAGGCAAAAACCAACATAGGAAGCACATTTAAAGGATCCTCTGAAATAAAGCGAAGGCTAGGCCACAAAAGAGTTCTTCTGGTACTGGATGATGTTGATAGCACACAACAACTGGATTCTCTAGCAGGAGGAGCTGATTGGTTTGGTCCTGGTAGCAGGATCATTGTAACAACAAATGATGAAGATGTGCTAGATAAGCATTTTCTAGCTGGTGTTGAAATTAAGAAATATTGCATCGATGAAGGCAACAAAGGAAGGAGGGACAAAGATGAAGAAGATACAGTGGGGCTCGTGAATAGCTTCAATGTTATAGTTAGTCAGCTAAAGGAAGATGATTTGCAAAGGAGTGTTGTTTGTGTAGTTGGCATGGGAGGGTTGGGGAAGACTACCCTTGCCCAGAAGATTTATAACAGCAAAGAGGTAAAAGGATTGTTCTCTTGTCGTGCATGGGTTTGTGTTTCCAATGATTACAAAGCAAGGGAGATGTTGATGAGCTTGCTGCATTGCTTGGTGTCATTCAGGTCCAAACTTGAAAATTTGAGTGAGGAGAAACTAAAGGAGAAAGTGAGAGAATGCTTGAAGAGGAACAAGTACCTGGTAGTGCTCGATGATATTTGGGAGCCTGAAGTGTGGAACGACATAGAAAGTGCATTTCCAGATGACAACAATGGTAGCAGAATACTGATAACTAGTCGTAATGAAAAGGTGGCAAACTATGCAAGTTCAAGGGACCCCTACCGCCTTCGCTTCCTTGATGAAGAAGAAAGCTGGAAACTGTTCTGCCAGAAGGTGTTTTCAGGAAAAGAGTGCCCTTCTGATTTAGAGCTCATCGGTAAATCAATTGTTAGAAATTGTGGCGGTTTACCAATTGCTATAGTCACAATAGCAGGGCTTCTTGCTCAGAAGAAGAGATCGGCAAAAGAGTGGTCAAAAATCAATGAGCACAGCAATTGGCATATTGTTACTGGGAAGACCAAAGCCATGGATGTCCTGAAGCTTAGCTACGACGACTTGCCTCAGCAACTGAAGCCATGCTTTTTGTATTTTGGAATCTACCCCGAAGACAAAAAAATCAGTGCTAGAGAATTGATCCAATTATGGATAGCCGAAGGGTTCATACAACCAGAAGTTACTGGAGTACCAAATGCACCAGAACCAGAAGATGTCGGTGAAGAATACTTGAATGAGCTGGTGGATCGTAGCTTGGTACAAGTGGCAAGTAAGAGGAGTGATGATGGTGTGAAGGAATGCCAGGTTCACGATCTCCTCCGCGACCTCTGCATATCACACAGCAAAACAGACAAGTTTCTAGAAGTTTTCACCAACTCCAACTTCCACACTCCAAGCAATCCTCGTAGATTGTCCTTGCTACGCAATGTACAATCTTACAACTCTTCAATCAAATGTGAACAATCATGTACTCATTCGTTGTTCTTCTTTGACAGAGAAGATAAAGGTGATATTCTGAAAAGCTTTCTGTCAGTTAGTGTGCTATATGTCGAGCATCTATTGTGTTCGTCTAATTACTTAAAGAGGATGTCCAACCTAAGGTTCATAAAAATAGTGGTATCTTATCTATCAGAAATTCCAGATTATTTTTGGAAACTTGAGAATTTAGAAACATTGGATATAAGGAGCTGTGATCACATAGGCAGAATACCCAGTAAAGTGTGGAAGCTCCATCAACTGAGACATCTTCACGCGAACCTCCATGTAAGGCTACCAAGAGAGCACAAGCTGATACCAAAAAGAAGAATAATGTGGAATCTCCAATCTCTAAGGGTCGTGCTTGTTGATCAACAACTGGGGTTCTTACTTAGCCAGGGCATCTTTCCAAACCTGAGAAATTTGGGTTTAGAGTATGATCTTCACTCGAAACCTGAATATTTAAGGGGCTTGCACCTATTAAGCCATCTGCGTACACTAAGCATAAAACAATCTCAACTTTTACTGTATTCATTGGATGAAATCACATTTCCGTCAAGTCTTACCAAAATTACCTTGTCCAACGTTAGTAGTTTACACTCCGAAGCCATGGATGTTTTAGGACAGATTACTAACCTCCAAATCTTGAAAATATCAGGGTATGGTGGATATGGAGGTGATCCTCTTTGTTGTGGTGCCGCTGGTGATTTCCCACAGCTTCTAGTGTTTCACATGAACGATACTACTGTCAGCGAGCTGGTATTGGAAGAAGGTGCAATGCCTCGCCTTCAACGTGTGGTTTTCCATCACTGTCGTTACTTGAGGGAGGTTCCTAAACGATTGGTGCCCTTGGGTAACTTACAACGGGTGCATGGTACTAACTACTGCCCACGCCTTGACTCTTGTGTAGATGTAGAATATTGGGAAACAGCCTTGAGTATATGAGGTCAAGAATGTCACAAAAACAATAATTGATGCAGGTACAGATGTTCTGTTCAAATGCCTCTGGTTCCTTCTCTGCTTCTAAGTTATCCTAAATGTTGTGCTTTCAATCTCATTCTTGTGTCATAACTTCTTGTACACATGTTAGCTATTGGACAAGTGCATGTTATGTGCTGTGTGCTGCAGCTTTGGAGCTATTTGGCTAGGTGCATGTCATGTAATTTCACTAATTTGGCTACTTCTCTTCTTGTGCCAACATTGCGATTTTAATACTAGTGATAGCTTGAATTATAGGAACTTGAATGCCTTGTTTTTCTTAAGAGAGATTTTCTTTTTTTCTTTTTCTTCTTTTAGAGATTTTCCCTTATCATAAAATGTTATGTTATGCTCGTTTAGTTTAAAATTTGAGAAATACAAAAGTAATTTGTAATAAAAGCAAGAAAAATATTATTTTTCTCAGGTTCCAAAGGTGCAAGTAGGTAAACCGATCTTAGACCCATATTTAGGCTATGGTCCGTCCCAAAAGGCATTGCATTTGCAAACAAAGCTGAACAGACAGGTCCATAATGGTTAATTTACCACACAAACGTGGTGTAAGCTATTGGAAGGGGTCAATAAAATCTCAATTTAAATCTTAGAATTTTGCGATCTTATGAGTTGGAGGTCGGCTAATCCTACTATTATTACTCGGATTGGACGATTTTACAATTTAAATCTTGTTATGATTTTATATTTTATGTTTTTTGTTGTTCTTCTGATAATATGTAAAATCTCGATTTTAACATTAATTATAACATTCATTTTAAACAATCCAATTGTATAAATAAACAATACTAGTATAGTATACATTAATTGCATTGAATGTGAAAGTAAATACTCAAAAAAAATGTCAAAATTAATGTCAATTAGTATTATTAGTTACTCCATCCGTTCCACAACTTTAGTCCCTTTTTATTTTTTTAAATTCATTGATAATTTAATGCATATGCACACAATTGGGTCAAGATGCATTAAATTATCAATGAATTTAAAAAATAAAAAAGGGAATAACATTAAAACAGAGAAAGTAATAATCAAACAAATAATAAATGATTAAACACAGAGATGTTACTCCTAGAAATCAATTTTGATTAGAAAGATAAGGTTGTAGACAACAAAAATTTTAAATTTCCAAAAACCATTTTGGAGAAGAAATTTAAGGCTATAGTCTATGAAAAATGACCATTAATAAAAAAAAAGTTTCTTTACAACGAAGATGGCAAGGCTATAGCCTAAAAATGATGATCATCACTCAATGAAACTAATTTTGATGAGAAAGTGAAGGTCATAGGCTCTGGAAAATACATATTTTTGAAAACCATTTTTGATAAGAAATTCAAGGGCCTATAAAAAATTATCATTTATAAAAAAAAGTGCTTTATAACGAAATACGCAAGGCTTACCTCTTCTCATTCACCTTTTTATGCTATTTGTGTGACTTATAATGCATTGGATGAAAACAATCACGGCAATAATCCACTTTGAAATACCTGCAAGATAAGGAACTGACAACGGAAACAATCATTAACATAGATGTGAATTCAATTTATGCTTTCATATAAGAGAACAATATTTCCATTCACTTTCATAATCTTTGAAACACCGGCTAAGAATTGGCCTTGCATGTTTTGAATGATGGTTTACATTGCGATGATAAGGGACACTTGAAAGATTGGTGATAGGTTTATGAGTTCTCAAATCAATGAAGGTAAAGAGATGAGGAAAAGTGAGAATCTACTACTATTTTTCTATTTTGTCATATAGAGTCCTATGTTTATGTTGTGATCTTTGAATTTCTGGATTAATAGCTCTCCTATGGTTCTGTTAGTAACATGAATATTTAAATGTAATGATATATGGGCAGTGAATTGTGCAGGTGAATTATTAGTTGAATTTTTATTTTCAATTATGCTGAGTATTTTTGGGGAGGGGGTGGGAAGGGCGATGAAGACTAAATTTGTATTTGTTTGGTTTTTGATTTTGGTAATTGGAATTGTATTTATGTGGTATCACGAACAGAGAGAAAGATACAGTGCTATAGAAAAACTTATTGAGAATGAGGACTGTTATAAATGGTTAGGTGATTTCACCTGTGATTAAAAAAAAATTGATCAACATTTTTCAAATGTCAAGTAACAAGATTGTTCAAGCGGAAAAGGTATAATGTCCTTAGTCATCACGGGGTTTAAGTACTTTGTTTCTTGAGATTGATTGTCTTTTATCAGCTTACCATTGTTAATGTTTGTTTTACAAAAAGAAAAAAAAAATCCAAACATTGTGCACCATAAGTCAGTGATTCCATTAGTTTTGAACCCAACAACAACGAACTTAGATGCGTTGAGGTTGTTGCTGTAAAATGTTGAAAACTATTGATGAATGTTTTATATGTTATATCCACAAGTAGGGCATGCTTTTAAGTATATTAGCCCTAATCAATAGTTTTTGAATAGGTCACTCTTAAATATAGCAAAAGGTGTTTCAAATGTACACTTGCTTTTCGTAATTGCACAACCATTCAACAATTTTTAAGGGGAAGGATTTAAAGGTAGGGTTTATCACGAACTTATTATTTTGATGTGGACTGATTAGTCAATTACATTTGTTTCAATGGGAGAACCAAGAGGACAAGACAATGTAAATATTCTATGAGGTTTTATCAGAATTGGAAACCCCCTTTTAGTTATTTAGAATATAGTATAGTTACTCTCTCAGTTAGAATATAATATTCTATGATATAGTTTAGTTAGAAATCTCCATTAACAAGACATATGCATCTATTACTATTAGCTTTAGTTATTAGTGATTCAATGAACCAGTCGTGATTAATCCCTTAATGGTTGATCATAATAGTGACAAACTCCATTGACCAACCTATTAGAAGATCAAATGAAATCAAAGGTCAGATATATTATATATATTAAACTCCGAACAACTTACATATAATTGACAACGTTTCATTTGAACATTGTGTAGTTAAGTCTTTTGGTCCAAATATAAAGAATTTCACTATGTGTTATTTGATTTGCAAGTCTAGATCAAGTCATTCCAATGCCAGAAATAGTCATGACTTAAACATCGACATACTACGTTTAGTATTTAATTGTGTAATGAACTATGATTATATGATTATCTATGTTATTTTTGGAGTGTTGTCAAAGTTTCATTGTATCTGAATTGGAACAATATAATATTAAATATGATGTACAATTATTATTAGGATATATGTATGTACTTCATGGATATCTCATTTAAGTATTTGTTAGTAAAAAATTAACTTAAATTTAATAAAAATATTCCTTTTTTTGTTATATTATAGATGTTAAAATCACTCTGCGCATCGCACGGGTATAGAAATAATCATTGTTGATTTATAGAGTGTTTTTAATTGATTTGTGGCTAACAAATAGGGGCTATGATTACAGACTTTGGACTTTTTATATTTTTTATGTTGACTTTAGTTTAGGTAGAAAACAACTTGTATAAATGTGTATTATGTAAGTGTACAAAAATGTTTATATTGTTTAATGTCATTTTTTATTTTGAAAAATCAAAAAGATGTTGACGTGATGATCTGATTGTATGGCTGAAACTGCGTGGTCAATCAACTCGGCTTTTACTGTTGAAGGCTGATTGATAAAAGTATTGTAGAATGAAAATGAATTCTCAAATTCTCATTGAAGTGAATGTACAATATATATACAAGTTGGTACTTGGCTTGTAGCACAAGTCTCACCAAAATAACTAACTCAACAACCATAACAGTTGTGAAACTAATTTAACCAACTAACGGCTACATGTGCTGGCAAGCTTACAACTTGCATTGATAATCTCTATTACCCCCCCTCAAACTTGGCTTGCCATTGCTAAGCATTGAGTGGCAAAGAACTAGCTTTGTAAATATCAAGTAAGCCAAGTTTGGAAACCAGAAAATTAAAGACAGCAGGAGAAAGAGGTTTAGTTAAAGCATCAGCTAGTTGCAGCTTAGATTGGATTGGAAGCAGACTGAGGAAGCCCGATTGCATCTTCTCACACACCAAGTGGCAATCCAACTCGATGTGCTTGGTGCGCTCATGGAAGGTTGGGTTGCGCGCAATCTGAATGGCTGAATTGCTATCACAAAAGACTGCTGCTCGATTGTCTTGCAGCACATGAAGATCTTTGAGGAGATAAGCTAGCCACTGCAGTTCACAAGTAACTGCTGCCAGTGCCCTATATTCTGCTTCACAAGACGATCTAGAGACAGTAGGCTGCTTCTTGGACTTCCAACTGATCAAGGAGTTGCCAAGGAAAACACAATAACCTGTTGTAGAACGCCTAGTGTCTGCACACCCGGCCCAATCAGCATCTGTGTATGCCTTGAGTTGAACCTCAGAAGAAGTGGGAAAGAATAGACCAAGGCCAGGGCAAGCTTTGAGATATCTTAACACTCTGCTTGCAGCCTGCATGTGCAAAGATGTTGGAGCAGCCATGTATTGTGCTAGCTAATTCACATCAAAAGCAATGTCTGGTCGTGTAGTTGTGAGGTAAATGAGTCTCCCAATCAGCCTCCTATAAGGTGCAAGGTCTGACAGTAAATCCCCTGAATCTTTAACAAGCTTAATAGATGAGTGTTGAAAGCTTTTTTTTTTTGCAGTAGTTTCACACTCTCGTCAATTTAATATATCCTTCTACAGCTTTCAGATTCACGAGGAATCCAATTGCAGTATAGACGGGTATAATCGTATCCACGGGGATTGTGTTTAAAACCAATATCTTGGAGTTGAACTATTTTAAGCTATGGGAAGTGTATTGGTATTTTGATGAGTAAATAATTAATAAATAACTTGCAATTAAAATAACGCGAACAATAATGGAATAGAGTTTAGGCAGGTAAAGAAAGATGTTGGGATCTTAGTGACAATATTTCTCAATGCAACCATGTGACTTATGAGTCTTATTGATTTTATCGCCACCAGTTCTTAACTTAATCATCTTTCTCAAGCATGTTAAGTTCACAAGTTCCTTTATTAAGTTGTTAATGTCTTGCACAAACTCAACAAAGTACCTTAAAGTTAAAGCGGGTGTTAATGCGATTAGTTCTAGATCTCCAGTTATGGCAGATAAGAACCAAATGAATTGATCTAGGTCAAGCTCAAATAGTTGTAACTTTCGTTCACAGTATTCAAGCATCAAATCAAGCTTATTCAAAGCACTATTGATCTTAACCTGGTTTGTAACTTAACTAGCATAACTTTCGTTCATGTAAGCAAGTCTCAAGTTAAGAATCAAAAATACTAACAACAGCAGGCATTAAGCACAAGATCATTCATTAAAACCATAAGACTTTATAAAATCATAAACATAAGTTACAATGGATACATTAAGAAATAAAGCACATCAATCCCAATAATAAAGAAAGTTAGCTATCCATTGTCATGGATAGTTTACAAACTTACAGGGTTTAGAGTAATAGTTGGTTGAGAAAAGTGGTGAAATGTTTCCACACCTCCACCTCGGTTCACAACTGTTAACAATTTTGGCAGCACCTCCTCTTAAGGAAAGCTTCTAAACCCTAAGTTTCTTTCTACACCTAACCTAAGTAATGAATGGAAAGTGAAAAATGGAGTTGGAATGAGTTGGATGTAGTGAGGGAGATGATGCCCCCATGAATGCCTCGGCCTCCTCTATTTATAGGCAGAATTTGGGCTCCGTCGCTCAGCGGGTTTGGTACCATCGCTGAGCGATTTATACGTTATCGCTGGGCGGCGGCGCACTATCGCTGAGCGATTGTACTTTGCATTAAATGCTCGGCAGCTTTTTGCAGGCGGCGCTGACGTGGCACTCTGTGATTGGCTGGCTCCAGTTGGCTCCAGCTGGCTCAATGATGGCGCCGGCGCAAGTGGCTTGCCGACTTGAGTTCGCTGAGCGATTAGTGTTTTATCGCTGAGCGATATGGTTTAAATCGTTGAGCGATTAACTTCCTTCGCTGAGCGATGCCTTCATCCAGAATCTTCTCTTTAAGCTCTTTTCCAATTCTGCCCTTTTCTTCCCTTCTCCATGGGCTTATTCTTTATACATTCATGCTTGCATCCATCTTCAAAATATATTAAAAACCTACAAAATAAGGGGAATTCATTTGATAATCATTTTAAAAACATAACAGATAAGTGCCATTTTGATAGGTCAATTGTGTGTAAATTGGGCACTTATCAATGAGTCCATAGGTGTAGCAACAGGCTTGCAGCCTAGTAACCTAGCATCATGATGATTTCCAAGCAGTATTTTCGTTGAAAGACGACAATTCCCTTGGGACTCCGGGCAATCTCGAGGCCAAGAAAGTATTTCAGCTCTCCAAGGTCTTTGATCTTGAACAAATTATCAAAGGAAGCCTTCATTGCTGAAATTTCAGACATGTCATTCCCTGCAAGGATTATGTCATCAACATAAACCAACAAGGCTGTGAAAGAATTGTTGTAGGACTTGGTGAAGAGAGAGTGATCGGATTGGGACTGAGTATAGCCAGAGGACAGCAGGGCAATGGAGAGCTTAGAGAACCATTGTCTACTAGCCTGTTTTAATCCATACAAAGATTTCAAGAGCCTGCAGACTTGATTGGGTTTGGTGCTGTGAAATCCTTGAGGCAACTTTATATAAACTTCCTCATGTAATTCCCCATGGAGAAAGGCATTGTTGACATCTAATTAGTGTAGAAACCAGCCTTTGATGGATGCAAGGGAGAGCAGCAGCCGAACTGTAGTCATTTTGGCCACTGGACTGAAAGTGTCCAAGTAGTCAATGACATGAGTTTGAGTGCAGCCATTTGCCACCAATCGAGCTTTGTATCTCTCAATGCTGCCATCTGCTTTCAGCTTGATTTTATACACCCATTTACAGCCTATGGGAGTCTTTCCAGGAGGCAAACCCACAAGTTCCCAGGTCTGATTTACCTGCAGGGCTGAAATTTCAGCTGCCATGGCTTCTTTCCAACAAGCATGCTTAACTGCTTGTGAATAGTTGGTAGGCTCAGTGATTGTGGAGACATTGAGTGTAAAATGTCTATGAGAAGGGCCTAGGTCAGCATAGGAAATGACAGGTTCAATGGGGTAGGAATGTGCAGCATTGGCTGAAAAATTTCCTTGCAGCAGGCTACAGTGGTAGTCCCTGAGGTAGTTAGGTGCAGCCCTGGTTCTTGATGATCTTCTATTAACAACTGCAGAATCCTGAGGCTGAGAAGTAGCTGCAGTGAGTTCAGGGGGGTTAGGTGCAGCGGGATTAGGCAATTGCACTTGCATCACTGGTGGATCTGCAGGGATGGGTTCAGTGGCAGCAGGCATTATGAAAGGACTGATCAGTGAGTCACCATGTGTGTATGCTAGAACCGAGTGAAAGGGGAAAGTGTTCTCATAAAAGACAACATTCCTACTCAAGAAAATTTCCCTGCAATTGAGATCAAACAGAAGAAAACCTTTGGTGCCAAGCTGATAGCCCAGAAAAATGCATTTTCTGGCCCTCTTGTCTAACTTGGACCTGTTTCTATGCAAGGTTGTGGCAAAAGCTAAACAGCCAAACACCTTGAGGTATGAGAAATCAGGAACCTTAGAAAACAAAAGTGTATGAGGGGATAAGTTGTTGAGCACCTTACTAGGCAACCTATTGATCAAGAATGTGGGATGAGCAACAGCAAAGGACCAGAAACATGGAGGTAAATTGGCCTGAAACAACCGGGACCATGTCACATTCAAGAGATGTTGGTGCTTGCGTTCAACAATGGAGTTTTGTTGTGGTGTCTCAACACAACTGGTGTGGTGAATGATGCCCTTGGAAGCATAAAACTCCTTGAGGGAAAACTCAGGTCCATTATCCGATCTTACTTTCTTGATCTTCCAGCTGAATTGTGTTTCAGCATAGTTGATAAAAGTCTTGAGTGAAACTGAAGCCTCTGCCTTGGATTTCAGTAGATAGGTCCATGTATGCCTGCTATAGTCATCAACTATAGTAAGGAAGTACTTGTGTCCTTGGATGGAAGGAGCAGCAACTGGCCCCCAAATGTCAACATGAACCAACTCAAAGACAGCAGCTGAGAGAGAACTGCTAGTGGGGTATGGAAGTGCTTTTTGCTTGGCAAAGTGGCAGATATCACAAGGAAAACTAAGAGTAGAATCATCAATAACAGAACTGCTACTGTATATTATTTTTAAAATTTGAGATGGAACATGACCAAGTCTATAATGCCAAAGATGAAATTGATTGGCAGAAATGGAATCAGCTGTAATACTATTCAAGACAGCATTATTAGCAATATCAGCAGATATACTTGCTAGTGAATTACAATGATTAGAAATGTCTAAAATATAAAGGCCTTGGACAGCTTTAGCAGCTCCAATCCTCTTCAAGCTGTGGTTGTCCTGTATGAGGCATTTGTCATTGAACATAGTAAGGTGACATTCCAATTGCTGACATAGTTTAGAAACAGCTATAAGATTAAAACTGAAACTAGGCAAGTATAAGACATTAGTCAAGTAGAAATTGCCATTGAATACAACTGTTCCTGAACACGATGCTGTGATGACTTGTCCATTTGGGAGAGAAATTGGGATTGGTGGATTAATTGACTTAAATGATTGGAAATAAATGCTAGAACAGCATATATGGTCGGTTGCCCCCGAATCAAGAATCCAAAAATCTCTACTAGAATTACCTTGCAGAGATGAGGAAGTTGCATTGTGTGCCTGAGCAAAATTAACCTGTGGAGGCTGCCTTGGTTGCTGAATCAGAGCTAGAAGGCTCTGGTATTGTTCTGCAGTGAAATTGAAAGAGCACTGCTGAGGAGGATTTTACTGAGGAGGTTGATCTTCAGATGCCACAACTGTATTAACAGATTTCTTGGGCTTGTAACCAGGGGGATAACCATGTTTCTTATAGCATTCATCCACTGTGTGACCAAAGTAACCACAGTGAGTGCACTTCTTGGTATTTTTCTTAGATTTTCCCTGTTCCCTAGCAATTCTGCTGGTGTCTGCAGGAGCAGAATTCTGCTGCTGAGTTGCAGGAGAGAAATTAAGAAGAGCCTTTGAGCCAGAATCATAATGCAGTTGTCTCTCATGTTGGAGAACCAGGGAGAAAATTCGATTGAGATTGGGGACAGGATCCATGATCAAGATCTGTGACCTCACCGATTGGTATGAGTCATTGAGACCTTTCAAGAATTTAATTGCTCTATCCACCTCCTTTTGCTTCTTGATTTCATTGAAAGCACCACAAGCACAAACCACAGTGCATTTGCAAATTGGAAGGGGACGAAATACATCAAACTCATCCCAAAGAACTTTTAATTCAGTAAAAAATTGAGTAACAGACCTATCACCTTGCTTGATTGCTGAGATATCCTCTTGAAGATCTGCAACTCTCAACAAATCCCCTTGAGAGAATCTCTCCTTGAGTTTACTCCATACTTCACATGCCTTGTCAATCCACAAGACGCTGTGAGCAATCGATGGTGCCACAGCCCGGAGCAACCAAGAGAGCACCATGTGGTTGCATCTTTCCCATTGGTTGAAAATGGCTGAGGTTGAAGGAGGCATAAGGATGGATCCATCAACAAATTTCACCTTATTTTTGGACAGCAAAGCCATGCACATTGCCCTGGACCAACTGTGATAATTGGAGCCATTCAAGAGAGAGGAAACAAGAACCAGGGAAGGATTCTCATTTGGATGCAGGTAATAGGGAGATGAGGGATCTTCAGCAGGATCTTGAGGAGGAATCAATGGAATTTCAGCCATAGAAACAGTGCTGAAATTTACAGAAAGAAATTGAAGAAGAAGGTTGGAGAATTATGGAAGGAAGAAGCTCAAGACAGCTTGCAGCAGAAGCAGTGCATAATTTGCAGAATTGCCATTGATGCAGGCTGAGAAAGATGAGCAGAAGGAAAAGCAGAGATGCGGAAGCAGTAGAACTGTGATGATACCATGATAAAAGTATTGTAGAATGAAAATGAATTCTCAAATTCTCATTGAAGTGAATATACAATATATATACAAGTTGGTACTTGGCTTGTAGCACAAGTCTCACCAAAATAACTAACTCAACAGCCATAACAGCTGTGAAACTAATTTAACCAACTAACGGCTACATGTGCTGGCAAGCTTACAACTTGCATTGATAATCTCTATTACTGATTACCAAAGTCATAAATGGGTACTAGTGTGCAGCTTCTGATATAATATGCACATGTTGGATAAATAGAAGACGCAGGAGAAAGTGATATGTGTACAAAATCGACAGTGATATTTTGTGGGACCATCCGTCTATTATTAAGATGATGATGATGATGATAATAATATAAAATAAAAATAAATAAATAAATAAAATAATATCTATGCAATGACATTACTTTTCATCTACACTGATATGATTATTTTTAATTTACATAATTTAGAAACTAATATTCAATTTTATATCAAACCAAAGAGTTAATTAGTCTAATGAGTACTTTAAATTTGCATTTTCTGATTTAACCAAAGATCATGTGAGTCTCTTGCCGAAAATAATTAAGTTATTTAGTACTTCAATAATGTTATGTTAATAGTATCATTATTTTAAGAAACCAAATGGATACAGGGTATATGTAAGGAGAAGATGGAGAAGATGTCGTCTATGGCATAGATGACAAGGACAATTACTTTCTGTTTAGGATAAGGCCATTTTCAACATTGGCTGTTATAGATGAAGGGTACCATGGTTTGACTTAAGGAGGTTTTGCACAATAATTTAATCAACTTATAAATAAAACTTATTTATATTATGGATTATTAAATGCAGGGAGATTTCTTACACAAGATCTACAAATACATAATGTCATAAAGGTTAATTTTTTTTATTGACTGTGATATTTTATCAATAAATGTTGCTAAATATATAGCTATGGTTTAAGAAAATAATATTTATGTTATTTTATTCTATTCATTGCATGCTTGCGAGTGTGAGAAGGTTTAACATAATGATGTTTTGCTACAATGAAGATGGCAAGTCATTTTGGTAGAGTATTAGAAAATGCATGAATTGTGGTTATCTATAACTTTTGTATATATAACTTATGATTTATCCATCTGGTATTGTAATAATAAGTTTGCACATTAATACTTCAATATATAAGCTTCATTAGACAATATAATTTTCATTTTATACCTGTTGTGATTTATTCATTGCTGACAACAAATATTTTATTCTACTATTATTATGATTATTACCAAATAGTACAATACGCTGCATCTTCAATTATTAACATGTTTTGTATACCCGCCGCGCATCGCGCGGGTATAAAATCTAGTAGATAATGAAATGGATAGATAAAATAAAAATAAATAAATAAATAAAATAATATCTATATATATATAGATAATGAAATGGATAGATAAAATAAAATGAATGGAGTAAATAATAAGTACATATACTTAAAAAAAAATATTAAGAACTTCTGATTCCTCTCATATTAATGAACTTTATTTTCATTTTAATTATTTTTGGGTCTTATGTAGACTAAAAAAACATTGACCTACCTAGCTGCTTTCTTCATTCACACTATTACTCTCTAACTCCAATTACGCTTACAGATGTGAAATCTCTCCAACGATTGTAGCCATGGCAGATGATGATGCAATACCATCATCCTCATGTTTCATCTATGATGTTTTCCTGAGCTTCAGAGGCTACACGCGCTACGGATTCACAGACTGTCTGTATCGCGCTTTGACCAAGAAAGGAATCAAAACCTTCAGAGATAACGAGGATCTGAGAGTAGGGGATGAGATCAGACCAACTCTTGTCGATGCAATCCAAAAGTCGAGGATGTCAATCGTTGCGCTGTGCCGAAACTACGCATCTTCCACGTGGTGTCTCGACGAGATAGTGAAGATCATGGACTGCTCTGGAAACGGAAGGAACCGGCCGCTCTTGCCGATATTTTACCAGGTGGAACCGTCCGATGTGCGGTATCAGAAGAATCAGTACGAAACTGCCATGAATAAGCATGAAAGCAGATATGGCAAAGACTCGGACAGGATTAAAGGATGGAGGTCAGCTTTGTATGCGGTGGCTGACCTGAGCGGACAACATTGTACCAAGGCTATGTTAGTTACTACTTTCATTAATATTTTCATGATTGCTTTTAATTTAGTTGACCAAGTTTCATTACAACGTTACGTATAATTGTTAGGACTTCGTATGTGATAGTATGTGATGGCCATCACTTGACATGTTTGTTTTGTTACTTTCTTAGTTAAAACATTCATCAAATATCTTTATTTTCTATCTACAATTGTTTGAGAGTTTCAACTACTGTTACGTAGACGACTGTCAAACCCACTAGTTATTATTATGAAGTAGTTAGGTGTTTGTCTATATATATATATATACACGCACTATTATTAAAAGTCTGACTAATTCAACTGGTTATACTAAATTTCCTTGAATTACACCTTAACAATACATGCATATAAGGTTTTTATCAATTTATCTCTGCTAGTAGTGTCATTCTAAGATTTTACTTATTTATGACAGTTTTCTATTTTTTTTAATTAAAAAAACACTAACAAATAGAAAGAAAATGTATTCTTGCAGGTATGAAGGTGAGATTATTGACAAGATTGTTGAAGAGGTCTCGAAAAAACTTCCTCTTCAACCTCTACATATTAAGCACCAGCCTGTTGGATTAGGTTCTCGGTTTGATGAGGTGAAATCACTTTTAAATATGGAATCTCATGATACCCGTTGCATGCTTGGAATTTATGGAGATGGTGAAACAGGAAGAACCCCATTTGTAGTGCAATTGTATAATGAGATCAGGCATCAATTTGAAGCTGCAAGTTTTCTTTCCAATGTCACTGAAAAATCAGAGGAAAGCATTAATGGCTTAGAACACCTCCAAAAGGCACTTTTATCTGAGATGGGGGAAGAGGCAAAAACTGACATAGGAAGCACATTTAAAGGATCCTCTGAAATAAAGCGAAGGCTAGGCCACAAAAGAGTTCTTCTGGTTCTGGATGATGTTGATAGCACACAACAACTAGATTCTCTAGCAGGAGGAGCTGATTGGTATGGTCCTGGTAGCAGGATCATTGTAACAACAAATGACGAAGATGTGCTAGATAAGCATTTTCTAGCTGGTGTTGAAATTAAGAAATATTGCATCGATGAAGGCAACAAAGGAAGGAGGGACAAAGATGAAGAAGATGCAGTAGGGCTCGTGAATAGCTTCAATGATATAGTTAGTCAGCTAAAGGAAGATGATTTGCAGAGGAGCGTTGTTTGTGTAATTGGCATGGGAGGGTTGGGGAAGACTACCCTTGCCAAAAAGATTTATAACAACAAAGAGGTCAAAGGATTGTTCTCTTGTCGCGCATGGGTTTGTGTTTCCAATGATTACAAAGCAAGGGAGATGATGATGAGCTTGCTCCATTGCTTGGTGTCGTTCAGGTCCGAACTTGAAAATTTGAGTGAGGAGAAACTAAAGGAGAAAGTGAGAGAATGCTTGAAGAGGAACAAGTACCTGATAGTGCTCGATGATATTTGGGAGCCTGAAGTGTGGAACGACATAGAAAGCGCCTTTCCAGATGACAACAATGGTAGCAGAATTCTTATAACTAGTCGTAATGAAAAGGTGGCAAACTATGCAAGTTTAAGGGATCCTCACCGTCTTCGCTTCCTTGATGAAGAAGAAAGCTGGAAACTGTTCTGCAAGAAAGTGTTTTCAGGAAAAGAGTGCCCTTCTGATTTAGAGCTCATCGGTAAATCAATTGTTAGAAATTGTGCCGGTTTACCAATTGCTATAATCACTATAGCAGGGCTTCTTGCTCAGAAGAAGAGATCGGCAAAAGAGTGGTCAAAAATCAATGAGCATAGCAATTGGCACATTGTTAATGGGAAGACCAAAGCCATGGATGTCCTGAAGCTTAGCTACGACGACTTGCCTCAAAAACTGAAGCCATGCTTTTTGTATTTTGGAATCTACCCCGAAGACAAAAAAATCAGTGCTAGAGAATTGATCCAATTATGGATATCCGAAGGGTTCATACAACCCGAAGAAAGTGGAGTACCAAATGCACCCGAGCCAGAAGATGTCGGTGAAGAATACTTGAATGAGCTGGTGGATCGTAGCTTGGTACAAGTGGCAAGTAGAAGGAGTGATGATGGTGTGAAGGAATGCCAGGTTCACGATCTCCTCCGCAACCTCTGCATATCACACAGCAAAACAGACAAGTTGCTAGAAGTTATCACCAACTCCAACTTCCACACTCCAAGCAATCCTCGTAGATTGTCCTTGCTACGCAATGTACAATCTCATAACTCTTCAATTAAATGTGAACAATCATGCACTCATTCGTTGTTCTTCTTTGACAGAGAAGAAAAAGGTGATATTCTGAAAAGCTTTCTGTCAGTTAGTGTGCTATATGTCGAGCATCTATTGTGTTCGTCAAGTTACTTAAAGAGGATGCCCAACCTAAGGTTCATAAAAATAGTGGTATCTTATCTATCAGAAATTCCAGATTGTTTTTGGAAACTTGAGAATTTAGAAACATTGGATATAAGGAGCTGTGATCACATAGGCAGAATACCCAGTAAACTGTGGAAGCTCCAGCAACTGAGACATGTTCACGCGAACCTCCGTGTAAGGCTACCAAGAGAGTACAAGCTGATACCAAAAAGAAGAATAATGTGGAATCTCCAATCTCTAAGGGTCGTGCTTGTTGATCAACAATTGGGGTTCTTACTCAGCGAGGGCATCTTTCCGAACCTGAGAAATTTGGGTTTAGAGTATGATCTTCACTCGAAGCCTGAATATTTAAGGGGCTTGCACCTATTAAGCCATCTGCGTACACTAAGCATAAAACAATCTCAACTTTTACTGTATTCATTAGATGAAATCACATTTCCGTCAAGTCTTACCAAAATTACCTTGTCAGGCGTTAGTATGAGTTTACACTCTGAATTCATGGACGTTTTAGGACAGATTACCAACCTCCAAATCTTGAAAATATCAGGGAATGGTGCATGTCGACTAAAAGGTGATCCTCTTCGTTGTGGTGCCGCTGGTGATTTCCCACAGCTTCTAGTGTTTTACATGAAAAAGACCTCTGTCACCGAGCTGATATTGGAAGAAGGTGCAATGCCTCGTCTTCAACGTGTGGTTTTCCATGACTGTCCGCACTTGAGGGAGATTCCTGAACGATTGGTGCCCTTGGGTAACTTACAAAGGGCGCATAGTACTAACTATTTCATTGACTCTTCTGTAGATGGAGAATATTGGGAAACAACCTCGGATATATGAGCTCAAGAATGTCACAAAAACAATAATTGATGCAGGTACGTATTTTCTATTCGAATGCCTCCGGTTCCTTCTCTGCTTCTAAGTTATCCTAAATCTCATTCTTATGCCATAACTTCTTGTACACATGTTAGCTATTGGACAAGTGCAAATTTACGTTGTTATATGATAAACGTAACTATCCTTATTTCTGAACCAAAATAAATACAAATACAATCAGGGAAGCCAATGCTAAATAGTTGTCTCCTTCAAAATACATTCTAACGTGTATAATGGATATATATATATATATATATATATATATATATATATNCAAGATTGCAGGTTCACATGTATTGTCAATATCTGGTGACTAACAACATGAATAATGTGTGATTTTTTCAATAATTGAGAGACTAATTTAGTGACAAAAAATGTTGAAGGACTAATGTGGACCGTTGTACTTGTACTAGAGTTTTACTCTTTCTATTAAAGAAACAAGTAGCTGATTTGTGGTTGATATTTTGTTTTTGTTGTTGTATTTTATTGTTACATATACATGGTGAACTTTTATATATTCACTTTGTATTTTATTCTAACGTGTAGGAGTTGGCTGCTGGTTGTGGTTTGCTGCCTGCTGCCGTTTGGTGTTTGGTGTTTGCTATCTGCTGGTTTGGTGTTTGCTGTTTGCTGTTTTCTATTTTGTATCTGGTTAATTAATAATATGCCTCTTGTAGCTTTTCCTTTTATCAGAATTAGGTGGTGCCTACATACACACTTTGCCTCACTAGCTGTGTTGGTGAAGAGTTCTCCTACACGTACATCAAAAAATATATACCATACATATAATTTATATTTATATACATAAAGATTGTGTTTTAATGTCTGTAATGTTTAGGTACTTAATTAAGTATAATTGAGTATCATCTATAAGTTTGTAATGTCTGTGCACTCATCAGAATAAAGTTTGTGCATTATTAATAATGTACGCATTAGTGTATAAAATTAGGTGTACATTTAGCATTTTTGGTTGGTGAATTGTCTTGAATTGTTGTATTTCTGTATGTTAATTACCTTGGTCATATGCACTTCTTGTTTTACCCCTCTCCTTGGGATAGTGAATAAATTATTTGATATTTGAATATGTAATAAACAAATATTTATTTGGAATGTTTTAAAATGTGCTTTTTAAAAATTAAATAACAAGAATTAATTAAAAGTATAACTTTAACTTTCAAAAAACTTCTTAAAAAGTTTTAAGTTATAGAGTTTAGTTAGCAAGTAATTTTAGGACACTTGCTAAGGAGTTTAAAATAAAATAATTAAAAAATTAATATTTTAAATGTATCGAACACTTAAAACTTTTTTAACTTTTTTATGAAAAACTCTCACATGGAATCGATACGAGGCAGCATATGGAAGACTCTCACATGGTGGCAGCGTGGAGGGTCAGCTTTGTATCAAGTTTCCATGCTAAATTAAGGGAGAACATTCTAATCAGGATAGGAGAGTTATTTCATAAGAATAGTGTTATTTGTAGCACTTAATTATATTGACATCTTTTCAGAAATATCCTCATATGTTTAGTAAACATAAGTTGAAAGAAATGATGGGCTTACTCTAACATACTTCAAAGCATTCTTTAAATATATACACAAAAATAATATATATAACATTTTTTTTCATTCTGTAATTACGTTTAGGTACCCACTTTAATTTCTTTTTTTTTTCCTTTATTTGATACTTTATTTATTTTAAACCTAAATGAGACAAAATAACAAAAGTTATAGCCCAACTCACTTTCATTCGTTCGATCTCATTTGAATTTTGCTTTAATATATTTTTTTTTATATTTATACATTATCCTTGCCCTCATCACCTAAATTGTTCAAATTTGTCGCCCATCATATCATGACCTATGCACCAAAAAAATAATATCATGACCACGTGTAACCTTATCAAAGATTTAATTATGAAATACTAAGCATTACGTATATAGAATCGTTTCTCAATAATTCATCCTGAAATGCATATGATCTTGATAAGGATTAGGGTATATCAAAGGTCGTTGTTATGTCTTGATCGTTAATGGTGTCATTAGGAGAATCTAATCATTTATGACAATAAATAGAAAGACTCTGGGTTTTTGCAGGTATGAAGGTAAGATTATTGACAAAATTGTTGAAGAGGTCTCTTAAAAAATGTATCTCCTGAACCCCTACACATTAAGCACCCAATTGGATCTAATTCTAGAATTGAAGAGGTTCACAAACTCCATGCTCATATCAGATGAGCTTCTCTGCAGAATCAGAGAAAAGGAAAGAAAAGGAGAGAAAGGGAAAAGAGCCTTGGGTCTACAATCACGTTTACTAACCCATTGGCTAGATAGAGAAAACAGAATAACAAACTATAACAGAAAGCTAACAGCACTAAGCTAAGTTAGTATAAATATATGGTAATAGAGGTGAAACTACTTTTAGATATCGAATTTCGTGATACCCTTTGCACGCTGGGAATTCATGGAGACGGCGAAACACGCAAAACCACATTTGTGGTGGAGTTGTATAATAAGGTCAGGCATCATTTTGAAGCTGCAAGTTTTCTTTCTAATGTTAGTGAAAAATCAAAGGAAAGCATTAATGGGTTGGAAGATGTTCAAAAAGTACTTTTATGGGAGATGGGTGTGAAGACAGAAAAATGGGATACTTAGCACATTTAAAGGATCATATGAAATAAAAAGAAAACTAGGCCATAAAAGAGTTGTTCTTGTTTTGGATGATGTTGATGATTTACAACAATTAGACTCATCTGGTAGCAGGATCCTTGTAACAACAAGAGATGAAGGTGAAGTCCCAAGCAACAAACGAGGGAGGAGTGGGAATGAAGTTGAAATAGTGGGATTCGTAAATGACATAAATGTTGTAATAAATCAATTGAAGGAAGAGGATTCATGCAGTAATGTTGTTTCCATAATCGGCAAGACAACTCTTGCTCAAAAGATCTATAACGACAATGAGGTCAAGATTACCTTCAAAGTGTCCATCAACACTTTAGGTCGGCTTCCTAACCTCCAAATTTTGAAACTACTTGATGGAACCATGTTAGATTCTCTTAATTGTGCTGCTAAGGAGTTCTCACGGCTTCAAGTGTTAAAATTGGATCGTGTGAACTGAGTGAGCTCCCTGAACAGTTGTGGTCTTTGACTACCTTAGAACAAGTGCATGTTATTGACCCTTCCTCTGCATTGAGAAATAGCCTCCAAAATGTTGAGGTCAATGAAGTCTTTTCTTTATTTTTTATCTTTGAAGTGAGTACAAATTGTTAGATTAAATGTACTGATATTTAAGTGATTTGTGATCCCTTTGCTTTTTTGCATGCACTTTTTTGCTTTGTTTTCCTAGATGGCATGATATTTGGGTTATCTTAGCATGGATCCAACATGTTCATTATTAACAGATGAAGCTTACACAAAGTACAAGCGCTCCAACATAGTTTAAACCTAAACTAAACACCATAACATAATATAATGTACTTGGTAGTTATGGTTGTCAAAATGAGTCTAGCCCTCGAATTCAGCTCGTTTACTCGATTAAATGAACGAACCAAACGTATAAAATCCAATTCACGAATAGCAAAAACTCGTTTAAGCCTGACCCGTTTAACCCCCAAGCCAAATTGATCCATTTAGTGTTAACATAAACATAACCCGCAAACTAACCCGTTTACCCATATAAATAGACAGATCAAACATATAAAAGTAACAACTCATTTAAACAGCCCATTAATTAGGCCCAGTCCGTTTAGGCTTGTAAGTTACTTGGGCCGAGCCCAAACGGGCTGAGCCCAAACGGGCCGAGCTGACCCGTTTGACAGTCCTATCGGTAATCTTCTAGAGGAGGAAGCTCTACAATGCAATTTTCCCTAATAATTTTCTTGTAGTACAAGGTAACATCTCAAGTTCATTCTAGCTTATTGATTAAAGGCCATTTGAAAATCATATCAACCAACAAATATTTCCCTTGATCTCTGTTTTATCTTGTAATTGCTTGATTAGTTTTTCCTAATGTAGATACCTCTATCAGCTGACCAAATCGTTTGGTTCAAGTTACAAACAAGCTAGTCCAAGAAGAACCATTTAGCTACCAAAGTCCAAATAAATGTCAACCAAACTATGATGTTATGTTAATACAATTTCATGCTGATAACAATCACACCAAAAGCTCATAAAGTCAAGGTAAACAGGCTTGATTTCTTTGCAGAACTATCACCAGTGCACTATACAAAAATGTACCGTTTGCAAGAAATAACTTGTGATACTGTGGTCTTGATTGATCAGACTTACCTACATAAAAGGCTATCAAAATTAAACCTGACAATGCACTACAAATTAACATTGATGATGTTTGCAAAAGCCACAAGTTGGAACAAAATCAGAAGTAGGAATCAAGGTATTCATAGGAGTGCCTCTTATTATACTGCAGCAAGCTCGCATAAGTACGATCCCAGATTCCGATATACATGCTCTCGTCGTCAGGGCTAAGAGACACCCCAGAAATCTCTCCAAAGAAATCAATCTCTTGGCGTTGACCGTAATCCACCTTTGTACTGTAAACATGCACGAAATCTGCAGGCTCGGCCACCACCATGTATTGACCGTCGGAAGAAAAGCGAATAGACCGGGCAGCGCCAAGTTTGCCCATGAGAATGGCGGTTGGTGATGACAAGTTTCTAACATCCCATACTCTGCAAGTCTTATCCTGATTCCCCGTTGCAAAGGTACGCCCATCAGGATGCCACGCAGAAGCAAAAGAATAATCTCGATGACCAACCAGAGATGCAACAGTCTAAAAAATCAAACAAGTCCAAAAGGTGTTAGTGAAGCTATGAAGTAACGACACAGTGTTCATCTGTATTTGGCGATTCTATCTCTCTCCCAACTCTTCATATTTAGAAGACATTCACTATCCACTGAGATGTTAATGATGCCTAACCATATCGCAGCAAACATTTTCTATGAAAACTCCGCATGTTTAACATATTCTCCTTGTATGATTGATTTAAACTAACGACAGATATGCCAGCGACCTGTGTACAAACAGGCATTACTTTTCAAATTGATCAGAATATTTTCTAGTTTTCTAATGATTATGATAATGTCAAATCAAACAAAAATTCAAAAGGCTAACAAAATGACAACAGGCAATTTTCCTCCGGTATTTGCAATATCCAAAAGCCAAATGGGAAAGTTAATTAGCTTGGCAATCATATTCATCGTTCTCAACCAAAAGTTAGGAGAAACTAAATGCAAATTGAAGGATTTGGCCCTTTAGCAAATACATGGAAAATTGAAATACCATCAACAGCTATTCCAAATACCCAATAGAATATCGTAT
>QANU01014112.1:29140-39150 GCA_003254905.1 Nissolia schottii
GCCACATGTCCAGAAAAATTGACTATCTCAGACAAATTGCCACTTAATGACGACCAGTGCATAACTGAGTAATTGGAGATAAGGTAGACATCGTGTTTTGAAGTAGCCCAAACTAAGTTTCTCAGCTGCATCTCACAAACATATATATCAATACTCAAGAATTCTTTTCAAGTAAAAATCATCACTCATTAAGAATTAAATTAATAAACTACCCAAACCTACATTTGTAAAACCATAAACTATAACAAACAGCACTGCAGTGTCCAATGCAAATTGACACGTGCTTCAATCTTGATTTATACATTAACAAAATAACTTGAACTTACATAGCATAGTAGTAGTGCACTCGAAGGGCTAGAGACAGACAATGACAGATTTGAAGATTCACAAATTTTCTTTCATCAATTCCCAAAAGTGAAATTAATCATACAAGAAGTGCAGCAGTACAACACAAGACAACCGCACAAACGCCAACATAATGGTCAATCATCGACCACAAGCAACCACTTACATAACAAGTATTATCATAAGCCAGCATACATTTAACTAATAGAAGCTTATATCTTCAACTATTGCAGGTTAATAAGGGGTTTTCAACAAGTACATGCATGAGTTCCAACTTTCCAGACACACACTCTACAAGGCTTACTCAACCGCCCAAAAATATAGAGGAATAGTATTAATTAACAATCAGGTGCAGTTCAGCATATTAAAAAAAATAAAATAAATAAAAAAACCCAACAAACCTGAAAATGAAGTATGGTAGGCTTAACCATCCTTGTATTATAGAAGAAGTCATAGTATTTGCCTCCACTCACTGATTTTGTGGACTCCTGAGACAAATAAATCAAAATTGAGTACTTTTGAAAAAAAAAAAAACAAATTGTGATTCTTTCCCTGCCTCCCTACAAACCCAGGAAAAGGGTAAAAATGAACAACACAAAAAAAGACCACTTTTTTAAGGGAAAACAAAAAAGGGACCTTATTAACAGCACCCCCAGATGAAGGAATGTTCTCATAATTCTTGTACTGTTCAAGCCTTGTATCTCTGTACCTATCTCTTGTTATGTTCAACCTATCCCACTGAATGCCCTGAATATCCTTCCCCTTTCTAGCTTGTGATGCTGATGTATCTGTCACCTTAGTCAGCTGCTCCAATCACCCATAAAATCAAAAACCAAAACAAACAAAAAAAAAAAAAAAAAAAAANCCCGACACCGTAAAAGGAAAAGAAAATGGTGAAAAACTAGTTTCTAAATAAATATACTAATAAATAGTAGTAATTAAATTTTTATTAGTATAAAAAATTTCAAATACTAATTAATTATCATTATAACTTGTTATGTATTACCAGTATAGAATAGTTTTACACTATCTTTTTTTTAGGTTTAAATATGTTTTAGATCGATGAGAAACTATAGAAATTTTGTTTAGGTCTTTAAAAAAAATTTATTTTGGTTTAAATATATTAAAAATATTTTAAATAGTGAGTTATGGGTCGAGTTTAGGATAAGTTATAGGTTATATAGGCTTATTTTACCCACATGACATTATTGACATAACAACTTGTTAGTCACATTGACGGTTGATAGAGCTCTCTAATGACACTAAATTATTTATAATATGTTTGGCACTAAAATCAAATATTTTTAATATTTTAAATAAAAAATAAAAATTATATGTTTAGAGATCTAAGTCAAATCTTAAAATTTATTAAAGACTCAAAACATATTTAAACCATTTTTTTAATTATATGTTATTACATAGTGAGACTTTTAAAATAAAAATGTGAGGCTTAATCACTTTAGATAATGTGATACTATTATGATCGGAGGATAGTATAAAATATTTTAGAATTAACGTTGCTTATTGAATAAACTCTTACTATATATAACTTTAAAGATAATTATTTTTAAAATTAAATATTCTTAATGATTTTAATCTATTTCTTCTATCTCATTATTATGTCCATGTAGGGTTAATATATACATGCTAAGAATCTTATGAAATAATCCTAATAATAGTCAAAGTTAAAATAATTTTATAAAAATACCTTTATGTTGAAATTATTATAACTTTATTTGTGGGTGCTTACTTCACCTAAACTTTTGTTAATAAAAAAATTTTCTACCAATTGCTTTAATGATCATAGTTGATACAAAGATAAAACTTAAAAATATTAATAATGTGCTAATATTAAAAACATATAAATTTAAGACATAAAAAATCTTCAATGAACAAATGTAAAGAAATGGATGAAGTATATTAAATAGCATGAAAAAGTTTATACCGACAACTTATTAAATAAAGTAATAATAATGATAATAATAGTAATAGTAATAGTAATAACTAGTGAATGTGGGTAAAGTATACTAATAGATTAGGTAGTAATAATTTAAGGCACGCAATAGGAATTATAGCATTGCGAATTGCGATGGGGGAATATGAATGAATGAGGGCATGTGTTATGTGTTGTTTTCTGTGTTTTGTGTGGACGAAATGAGAGATTATGACCCTTGTGTGGGCTCTAGTGTTGATTGAGTCTTGTCTTCCTCCTCTTACTCTTCCAAACTAGCCAAATATGTGGTCCCCAGTTAATAAATATTAATTAATATTATAATTATAAGTCACATCTACGTTCATTATCATGATTCACTTTTTTTATTATTATGCCGTCGGTATCTTTTGTCCTCCTTTTCATGCCCGGTTGAGGCATGGATAATTTCTTTCTTTTCTCAATTCCTACTATTAGCGAAGTATCGTATCCGTGAATTAAAAAATATTACACAAATTAAGAAAGCAAATTCTAGAAAGAAAAAAGAAAAAGGTGGATTAGATAAACAATTGAAAACAGTGAAGAAAAATGTTAAGGTATTATCGTTGTAAACACTAATTTAGTTTATGTAGATTAGCATCAAATTGATTTTCAAACAATAATTTATTTTGCTGCGTATGGTATAACTTGCGTAAAAACGAGCATTATTGCAGCAGACACATCTATAAATTTTGATCATGACACGAACACTTTGTTTCCTTTGCTTGTCAGACTGCTTGGTTTTTAGTAAATTATTATTATTATTACATTTATTATTTTCTGTGGATCCGATTGGACTTTTCAAACTCTCAGATACTATATTTTGTATCAGACCAAAAAATAAAATAAAATCTCATATCTGGTAGACATCAAAATATGCAAGAGTTTGAATACATGCACTTTCCTCCACTGGTAAATGATAGCCGACAATCTAGAACCTGATACTTTAAGGAAACAAAAATCATTGGAGTTGAACAACTCATGTTAAATTGAATTGAGAAGTGAAATAAATGAAGCGTGTGAATTGTGGTAACTGACCAGAATTTGACGTACAAGTCAAACGAAAGTTTAACAAAGGTAATAGAACACGTTGAAAACAAGTACCCTCACTCAATTGTGATTGAATTTAACAACTTGCCACTTCGATTTATGGACAATTTAATTTGCAAAAGAGATAGCCCACCTCACTTGACACATACATAAAAAAAATTGGAATCTAAAACATCTAGCCCTCCAATCTTTATGTGGGACCAATATATTTCAGAGTTCCAATTGAGATCCTCTTCCCTTTTGCAGATCTCTATTATTACTTTTGTCTTAGAGTAGTTCAAATTTGTGTGGGGTAATGCAAATCTTCAATGTTTTTCTCTTGTAATTTTAAGCAACTTGATAATTTTTGTAGATCTACAAAGGTTTCACTTTACAAACCTCAATTGTAAATCCACAATCCATAAGCAGCAGCAGCCATGCTCGCTGCTGTTCAGAGAGTCGATCCCTTGGGCCTTTCACCTCAACAAGCTTGGCTTCACCGCTGTAATCTCCATGGAAACGCCATAGCAGCAAATCCGGCATTCCGCTAGACCAGCTCCGATAGTCTTGAGCAAGGAGTTGGCAGAGAGAAGCCAAACAAGACCCCCCAACACAAGTAACCGCAGCACGCAGCTCATCTAAAGAATGGCGGTCCCAACTGACCCCCCTACAAGCTGTTCCATTATGGGTTTCCCATGACTTAATAAGCAATTCATCACCCATGCCATCCCGAATTTGCTGCAAGCGAGATTCTATGCTACTCTTTCTCAATGAATAGAAGCTATCAGTACCCAAATCCAAAGGAGCATTCTGAAAATTCGAAGACCTTATTCCGTTCGATAAGCAAAATTACAATAAATGTATATAGCAGTTTATAATAAGAAGAAAAAGTAGAGGAAATCACACAAGGGCAGCAGGTACAAAAGGAAAACACCTGGTGATGCGTTGGGGGACAAAGTCGAAAGGGGTTAATCTAAAGGAAATACCATATATGCCTGAACTACTTCACCTTGTGTTGAATTTTAATTAAAAAGAAAAAAAGGTAGCAAGGATTGAAAACATTACCACTCCTGAACAAAGCATGATACTGCCTTACAATACATTAACTACACAGAGTGTCCCTGGTTCCCAAACACACGTTTATGTACCACAAAGTGAGACCACTTTTGTTTCAAAACGCTAACTTGCTTGACTAAATGCACGTGTACACAGGAATAGCACAAAGAGTGCGAAAGATAGGGATAAAAGGAAAAGGAGAAGATTTCAATTATTTTTGTGGACAACCTACACTCGAACATGAGGAGGCCTTTATTCCATTGAAAAACTACAATACAATATATAAATGCAGCATCAAGTCGAGGAAAGATGGAAGGTTGATTCATCATTCAATTAAGAGTACCTGAAATCTAGTATAGAAGACATTGGGGACATCAGCATATATGACATCCCACATAAGCAGCCCAAAAATGGTTAACCATATGCCACTCTCTGTATGAACACCTTGCCATCCACCTCCCTCCTCCCCAGCATAGTAATGCAAAGCAAGTTGTTCTACTCCACACTGCTCCCCCTCTTCATTGTAGAACCTGTTCTTTGCTCCCAATTCAGAATTTAAAGGTCTCCCTTGTACATAAACCTGACTCATCGTAACAGACACAATGACAAGGATATTCAACAAGCAAATCAGAGGTCAGAACTATGGAATCAAACAATAAAGCAATTACCTCAGGAATCTTCCTCAAAGCAGACCTAGAAAAACTAGGAACTTTCCAGCGCCTTGGTGGTTTTCCTAAGCGAATAACTCGCCTTTGCAGCGCCATTCTTGAACCTGCACGTACCCATGTATCCAGTAACCCATTTTCAGCTACTTGAAGGCTCTCATCAATGCGGCCAAGGTGCTCCAGGTTAACTGACAGCCTTAGCATCCAATATCCTCTTTTTGCATCACAAGTAAAAAAATCTAGCAGCCACTTAAGTAAGTCAACTGCATCACTATACCTGAGAAACAGACAATTCAGTCACATCAGAGAGCACAATTAGATAAATAAACTGCAATTATAACACCATGTCTACGTGAATAGGGTTACAAACTCCACATATTATATATAAATGGCAACCAAGAGCACTCCCACAAACGATGTCCTACTACTCCCACAAAATAAATATTATAAAGGATAACTAGAGGAAAATGGACTGTCCAAAATATAATAAAGGATATTTTGCCCATGTACCCATCTAATGGACTTGAAATTGGACTTTAAATTCTTATAAATAAATACCATACTACGCAGGCTCTCTTTTTTTATTAAAAAATGTTTCTTTCTACCATTAGTTTTAAAGACTGGTCTCATAAATATTTAGCCAATGCCCATTCAGAGTTTAATGTGTGACAACATTATGTATTCCTTTGACCAAGATTTAGATTAGTGTAAGAGCATGTAGATTAAACTAACAAACGCCATACCTGCGTTCTTTCTCAAGGAAGGATATCCCTAATGTGACAATTTTGGAGTATACCCATGATGCTGTAAATAAATGATGGATTGTAACCACTGATTCAGAAGTTAAGTACTGAATGGGCAAAGCAGTGGATACACGAGATTCAGCAATCTTTATACACCTCAACACTATGTCATTTCTGTTTTCATCAATAGCTTCATCCATAATTTGTGCTACTTCAATGGCCTGCATAACTAATGTCACACATTATAGTGGAAGGAACAGAAGGCCATTAGCATCTCTGAACTTCGACATGTACCTCTTCATATGAGAGCAAATCACTCCGTTTTGAGAAAATTGGTTCTGATATGATGCATTTGTAAGTTGGATACTTGACTTTTCCGATATCAACTAGCAGAAAGGATGATAGATCTTGTTCTCCATTTAAGAAGAAAAGTCTCTGCAAAAGCAATATCATTTACATCAGGTGTAAAAAGTTTCCACTTTAAGTTAATTCAGCACTAACATAAATAATAGAAGCCACAAAGGCACCTCAGTACGCCACATAAGAGATTCAACTTTTGAAGAAACTCTAACACAAGAGCCGGTTCTATCCATAATCATAGTTGATAGGCACGGCCTGCATTGAACAAGAACCGAGCCTTAAATTAAACACTAATTCAGTTCACACATTATAAGACAACTAAAAGTTTGAATACCATAGCCCATCTGCATATGTAGAAAGCATGGATGAAATGAGATCTTGCTTCTTCATCCCACGGCTGTGACTCTACATCATCAATAGAATATACTAAATTTTATAGCTAGCCCATGCAAAAAATTTATGAGATACTGAGCAAATAGCATGGGAAATCCAGTATCTCCCGTTTATGACTACTGTATTAACATATAAATAGATAAACACAACAGAATGTTCAATTGTTTGGCCCGTATCTGTCCACACAGTTGATCTCGTACTATGTAGTCATCAGAAACCAATCATCACTTTAGGAGAATATCCTATGGATACAACCATATTTTGGAGGATCCATCCAAAAAATAAAGTCCACATATTTATAAAATGATGCATATATATGCTCAGGCTGTTCGGCCCGTATCTGTCCACATAGTAATTCTCTTACTATGTAGTCATCAGAAACCAATCATCAATTTAGGAGCATATCCTATGGATACAACCATATTAAGGAGGATTCATCCAAAATGCTCCACATAAAAAATCAAAAGCCAAAAAAAAAAAAAAAAANAAAAAAAAAAAACTGTGGGGTATGTATGACATGAAATTCTGAAACGTAGTTTGCAAACTAAATAAAATAAGTGTTGCATATACATGCAATTGCAAAGAAAGGAGAAAGAGGAAACAGCAGAAATTAAGTTGAGATTTGCATCGACCTTTCCAAGGGTTCTTTATCCTTTCATCATATTAACTAAAAAAGGTATGCAAGGTGAATGTACAAGCTCAAGAACCTAACAAAATAATTAGCTGAAGATGTCCAATCTCTCTGAAAGTGGATATTTGCCAAAATCGTCCCAATAAAACAAGTCATCTGATTCACCAAAAGGGAGGCCACAATCCGAAAACATATACTCCTTAAAAGGCCAAAGGTCAGAGATGTCTTTTCTTTGGAGGACAAATCTTACTGAATTCATTTCTTTAGAAAACCAATTACTTAATGTCTTCTCTTTAAAATAAAGTAATAACCCTAATGATTAGGCACTCGATATCAACTAGCTTAATTGCCCAACTTCAGTAACTTATCTAGAAGGTGAACACTCTAGTACCTTCAAGTCGTCAACAGACTTTCATGATATGGGAAAACTAATATCGCTTCATCTTTATAAAAAAATACAACTATTCATTTGTAATCATAGTACAGAATATTAACACCCAGGTTATGAGCTTATGTAGCATGCAACTTGTACACAAAGTAAGAATAACACTAAACTATAAAATTGCACTAGAAGTGAAATTGGTTTGTGCATGAAGTTCAACAAGTCAATAAACTATGGATCTAAAATAGCAAATGATTTTTAACCTTTTCAAGTGCACACCAAATTTCACGTAGCTCAGAGACAACAAGTGTATTCAAGAAATCATTTGCATCACTTTCAGGCAGTTGATTTGCTTCTTCAACAAAACATACATATCCTTTCTCTGAAATTTGAACATAACAAATATACAAAGGTGTTAAAGGGTTCTCCAGAAAAATGTAAAATTGCATTATAGGCAAAGAAACAACAAATGTTGTACTAATTATATTAAATTACCAAAAAGTCCCTTTACTGCCTTCTCAACATCCATTATTTCAGGATATGATATGCTAGACACGCGAAACCAAGGTCCTGCATTAGAGCCATATATGAAGGAAGAAGGATATATCAACTCCAAAAGACAATTTAAAAAATATTATCGGAAAGGGAAAAGTAGTGCCAATAAAAAATGGGGCAGAATAGAGAAAGTTAAGTAACGAAGTACAAATATAGGGCAAGCACCTTACACCAAATAGGGGAACTTAAATATATGAATATTCAAATACCTTTTCTGGTGTATATCCGGATAAAAAGCCTCTGACTGTCATTTGAGAGTAAAATGAATGACTCTGTCAATGGATGAGACATTGTTTAAACTATCTGATAAAAAGGTTAAAAGAATATGTAAGTCACAACAATTAATATCAATACCGATATAGTTTTTCTCATCTTCTGTTAGAAGGTGACAATTATTTCTTAACACCTCTTGTAGCATAAGACAAAAATTCTGCTGATACTTCAAAGATTGAAGTGGATTCTTGCTCGCCAATTCAACGACATGCTGAGCATTTTTCCATAAGCATTTAAAAGTATCATCTTTAAACTCGCTTTCACCATCCAAAGATCTGTGGCGCGTTATTTGAATTGGAACAACATCAAGAGAATGTTTTGGAACAGAAGTGACATGTCCCTGGAACAAATTCCAAAGAGACTAATGATGGCATTTTGAATCAAGGGAGAGAGAAGTAACAATTCATTTTTGAGTCAAAAATCTTTACCTGAAATCTAAGGCCATACTCATCTATTAGCGGAGATAGATATTGTGCTAGCTCTCGGGGGAGAAAACCTAATAACTTACAGCATTCAGAATCTGCAGAAACTACCTGAACCAAAAGCAGTAATCACTTCCTTAAAATTATATAGTGTATAAATTTGGTGAAATCAGAAGCAAACACTCTCAAGTCAAGATCATGTTGTCCTACATGATACTCCAGGTAATATGATTAGATGATCCACTTGATTGTTGAATGTGTGCCACTTGAGGTGTCAATAATTATCCATTATATCGATAGAATAGAATATGACACTAGCTTAGAGAGGGAAAAAGAGATGTACCTTGATGGCATTGGAGTCCTTAACATTTTGAGAGTCTCTCAAAAGAGCAATGGTAGCACCAGGACATATTTCCTCAAGATCAGTATATTTCCGGCCAACAATAAAAGTATCCAGTGTTGCTCCAAATATGATGGGTTCATAATCATCCGACACCCCTTCAGGAACATCATTCTTCAGGGACAAGGATGAATTGCTAACCATACAATCAATCTCAGGATCATTGCCCGGAATATCTTTTTCAGTCAATTCTTCGCAATCATTATCCTGAATTTCTTCCTGAGCAGCCGTCACTGTGGGCAATGCATTCCCAATATTGTTTGACTCAACCAAATCATCAGGAACAATTTTAACCTTGGATACGGGGCTGAAGTTTAGCTGAAGGAGGGTGCGTTGCGTGAGTTTCCGCTTTGTTCCTCGTGAAAGACAAACATCTAAAACCATAAACTGACATAAGACCTTACATTCACACAATATTCATGGTCTCAACAATCAAACTAACGAATCAAAGACCATAACAAAACCGCATACCAAGATGAGAGTTGATTTCGTTGTTTCCCCCAGGAATCTTGGAGCCGCAAACCGGGCAATCTACCTCGCCACTGGAAGATAACCTATTTCCAGGCTCATTATCTCCTGAAGGCTTCAATTGGTTCAACTCAACCGCCTTCCCGAACCCAATTCCAAGCACATCGTTGTTATTGTTATTATTATTATTATTATCATCAGCGCATAGATTGAAACAGCTCTGAGAACAAGCACATAAAAACAAACATCTATCAATACAATCAATCGGCATATTTGCAAAATCCAAGCTGCTTCATCATGACATGGAAGAAAAAAAAAA
>QANU01014112.1:40001-90226 GCA_003254905.1 Nissolia schottii
CATTTGAATGTAGTGGTCGGTTTCGGGATGTAATGGCACGCCAAGAGGTGAAATTAATGGCTGACGGCAAGGACTAAAAATGAACAAAAAAATTTACAAGAACTAAAAACGAACAATTTTTTTTTTACAGAAACTCAATTCAAATAAAAAATTTTAGAGAAATCAAACACAAAATTATTTATATTACAGGAACTAAAATCTTATTTAATCCTATAATAAAATGAATAATTGAGTAATTTGTAATAAAGTGGTTTAGTTCGAGCATGTTTGGAAACCAAAAGAAACAACTTTTTTTACATTAAAAGTAGTTTGTAAACAAGCTACTATGTTTAGGAACGAAGTAATAAAAAACAGTTAAAGCTATCTTTTGGACATTAAGCAAAAAAAGGTTGTTTGCGTTTTTATTTAAATTTTTCATGTGTTTTTCCTGAATTAACCCTAGTTACCAAATATTATATAATATAAATAATTATTTCATACCATTTTTTAGCAATTTATCATAGAAAAACATTTTTTTCATATAATTAAAATAAAACTGTTTATCTTAAAACTATTTTTCAATTGAAATATCCATACATAAAATAATTTTCATATAATCAATTATATTAAAAAGCAATTGTTAAAATAAATTTAATTTGACAGCTTTCACAGACACACACAATACAAATTGAAACTCTCTGCTTTCATAATAACTTTTTGGTTTGATTTGTGTTCCAATGATTATTGGTAGCCAATTTGTTTCTACTCATAAGCTAATTTCAAAAACTTTCATACAAAAATATTATTACTTGAAAAAGAGTTTTGTTTAGAGACTCATACCCTCTCTCCCAAGAAGAGGGAACACTAATGTCAGTTATGCTACAAACTTACCGACCCATCTTTAAATACATTTACTGTGAAGTTGATAGAATCCATAAATAAATAAATACATCTTAAATAAAACTAATAAAGTGAATGTACCTAAAGATACAAGTAAACTTATACAAGTTAGAATTGGCATGTTACCAAATATAATTAAGTACATCCTCTCGCATGCTACCTTCATACCCAAATTGATAATCAACTATTTAGACTATCTTCATAAAAATATTTAGAAGTCAATTAAATATAGCTAATGAACCATGGAGACCAATACAAGGACAAAATTAAAAGATCCAAAAAGTAGGGCACAGAGCAAGGTAAGAAACATGCTTACTATTTCAGCCACTTGTGACCTAGGTCTAATATTCTCAACTGTCCAGAAAAGATCAATTCTCAAATTCGAACATAAGAAGATTCTGTACTTTATTCTCAAAATAATGTGAACAAGAAGAGTTCACGACAATTCCACAGCCGTTTGTTCCCTTTTCCAGCTTTCACAGTTGAATATTGGAAAAACTAATTACCATAGTTTAATCCACCTCATGAAACTGAAAGAAATAGCATCTCTACAAAAATTAACTTCCCAATCATTTCTACTCAGACTGGCGTGTGCATAACCTTATAATTGGATGGTGTGTACTACTGAACAGCCACACCAACTGACGAAAGATTTTACCCACAAAGTAGGTTCAATTATCTATATTTTACCCGGGATTGATTGAAAAAATAAAACAGAATCAGGTCTGCTATTGTTAACTACTTGAACGGGTTTGTTGTACTGCAGCATCTGTTGCACTGCGGGTTCTTGACAGAAACGGAACGTAAGACTTCAGCCCAAACAAACCAGAACTAGAACCATTGGTTTTAACTTCTGTAGGAGGGGTTCTGTTAGAATCCACATCATTGCTTGCAGAGTTTCTTGCCTCAGAAATCTGACCGCTCTCCTGAAAAGACAGATGGAAATATAACACGGTCAAATTATACAAGAGCAAGAAAAAGAAGAGACCATGGTGTAACACACAGGCAACAAAATCAAGATAATAAAAATCAAAACTACAACTAAGATGACACTTTAAAAAAAGAAATTTTGACCCGCAAAATGTTCATCAATAAAAATGCAAGTGAGTTTGGAAATTTGGGAAGATTTTATTTCATTTCAAAGACAATGAACACAAACCACCTTGCCAACCATGCCATACCACACTACCAACAATTATTAAAAAAAAAATTCAACAATCTGCAAAGAGATTGGTCTTCCGGCAGTCAAACATAGTCATGCATCTCTAAAGGAGAATTGGGTTTAAATATGTTTTCAGTCTCAAAAGTATGGGCCGATTTGATTTTGGTCCCTCTTTTTTCCCATTTTTTTTGTCATTGTTGCCATTCTAAATTTTGGTCCATACATGTATTCTAAAATATGTTTAGTTTAGTCCTTACAAATATTAGAAATTTTGACTTTGGTCCTTCCAAATATTTTAAGAATCTTCTTGTGGTCCTTATAAAGATCACCAATTAAGGACCAAAAACAAAAGCAAAAAGCTTAGAGAGACCAAAACCAAAACAACCCATTTTATAGGGACTAAACATATTTAAGCTAGGAGCTTTGTCATGTAAAACCTAATTATTTGTTTCCTTTCCATACCACTTCAGTAAAATATATGATTCCAGCAAATCAAAAAAAATTGTAAACCTGGTAATATCCAGCAGAATACAATGGAGATGGAGATGGAGGATCACTAGACAAAGTTGCAGGGACAGATCCAGTCTGTTAACCAAAATAACAAATTGTAGGAACAAATAATCAGCACACAATAGCAAGGCCGCACTAAAAGCTTACAATAAAAAACCAAGCACCATTCAAAAGGCTGCATATCCTTTATCATATGTTTGGATGAGAGGTAAGGAGGTGGAAAGAATGGAAGGAAATGGGAGGGGAAGTTTAAAAAAAAAAAAAAAAAAAAAAAAAAAAAAAAAAAAAAAAAAAAAAAAAAAAAAAAAAAAAAAAAAAAAAAAAAAAAAAAAAAAAAAAAAAAAAAAAAAAAAAAAAAAAAAAAAAAAAAAAAAAAAAAAAAAAAAAAAAAAAAAAAAAAAAAAAAAAAAAAAAAAAAAAAAAAAAAAAAAAAAAAAAAAAAAAAAAAAAAAAAAAAAAAAAAAAAAAAAAAAAAAAAAAAAAAAAAAAAAAAAAAAAAAAAAAAAAAAAAAAAAAAAAAAAAAAAAAAAAAAAAAAAAAAAAAAAAAAAAAAAAAAAAAAAAAAAAAAAAAAAAAAAAAAAAAAAAAAAAAAAAAAAAAAAAAAAAAAAAAAAAAAAAAAAAAAAAAAAAAAAAAAAAAAAAAAAAAAAAAAAAAAAAAAAAAAAAAAAAAAAAAAAAAAAAAAAAAAAAAAAAAAAAAAAAAAAAAAAAAAAAAAAAAAAAAAAAAAAAAAAAAAAAAAAAAAAAAAAAAAAAAAAAAAAAAAAAAAAAAAAAAAAAAAAAAAAAAAAAAAAAAAAAAAAAAAAAAAAAAAAAAAAAAAAAAAAAAAAAAAAAAAAAAAAAAAAAAAAAAAAAAAAAAAAAAAAAAAAAAAAAAAAAAAAAAAAAAAAAAAAAAAAAAAAAAAAAAAAAAAAAAAAAAAAAAAAAAAAAAAAAAAAACTCTAGTTTGGAAAATTTTTTAACAATGGAAAGGGAGGGGAAAGGATGGGGAATGTTGTGAGAAGCTAAAAAAAAGAAGGAACATGAAAAACAATAAACTGCTAAGTGCTAATAGCCCCACCCTTAATTAGGATATATGTTTATATATTGATCTAGAACCTTGGCACTTGCAATCACATGAATATATAAAGGGTTTGTTTGGTTGAGTAGGAGAGAAAAGGGAAGTTAATAGGACAGAATAGAAAATCGTTTCTATCATGGTTATGGCTCAACGTGAAAATGAGTATATTTTGTTTTTTCAAACATTCATGTTTCCAGGAAAGATTAGCAATACAGACAAGCACAGGTACCAACTGTTATTTCTATAATATATGTGCGTGTGAGATAATGATGTCTTAAAGATTGAGTCGTTACCTTTGATAATGGCTCAATAGATAGCCTAGAAGGGCCTGACTGTGTAGCCTGTACAATCCAGATTACAGAGTTAACACTGGAATAAGTTCCAACAGAAGACAAAAAGAAAAGAGAGGAGGAGGAGGAGGAGGACGGGAGGGGGTGCCTTAATTCTGAAGAAATTTAGGGTTTGTTTGGTTTGAGAAACACTTCTGTTTTATTTTTTGTTTTCAAAATTAATTACACTTTATTTCATTCAGTTTCTTATTTTAGGAAACAGTGAAAACAACAAATTGTTTTCAATGTTTCGTTCATATAAAATACCGAAAACAAGAGACAGATAAAACAAAGTGATATCTTCGTCATTAATTTTGAAACAGGAAAATTTTTCTTAAATCAAATAGTCCCTTAATGTTTGTATTCTTTGGTTTATAGTTAGTACAATATATCTACGAGGCCAAGGAAATATATTGTTACATTAACAGCTACAATTCCTATTCCTACTGTTTTACAACTAAATATACTATGGTTTCTAATTTAGAAAAATAGTTTTTTTTTCAAAAAGCACATAATTGCATTGATAAATAAGCATGTAGAGAAAGCGGTTACCCTGGAAGAGGGCGAAACTGGTGGTAACTCAAGGGCTGGCACAGAAGAACTGGATGAAGATGCCTATATAATTAAAGATGTTATTAATATAGCAAATAAATGAAAAGGGCATAATAAAAAGCATATCTGAAATTCAGACTGTGAAGCCCAGTGTGACAAAACGAAATCCATTCATAAAGAAAGTTCAGTCCATGTGCCTGAATATACTCTGTGGGTCTGCTATTCTCCAAGCTCGAGGTAAACTTACACAACTTCATTACTCCATCAGTTGTGGTCGCCTAAGCAGATAGAAACAGTAAATAACGGGTATAAACAATATCACTCCCAACTAAATAAAAATAAATGTCTCACTAAATATTAGTGACTTAAATGTAATTGATTATACCTGCTTCCCTTCTATTTCTTGGATTTTAGATTCCTGAGAAAGAAAGGAGTCCTGCTTAAGTTAAAAATTCCAGCAAAAGACTTAAGGAAATAGTGGAGTTCTTGTAATTGATTTACCAGATAATGGACAGCAACACGAACAGACTGGAAATCACCACTTATTGTATCTGCTTCCTGTTGTATTACAGCGATCTATAACAGAAAACACTATTGTTAAACAACAAAAAAATGACAAAGAAGCCAAATTACACATCCTAAATTCTTCACTTACCTCCTCCCTGGTATTCTCAGAGAGGGCAGCACATTCATCTAAACTTTTATCCAGACGGTTAATTCTTGCAGATAACTTCTTCTTGGCATCCTGAAACCATAGCAGACAAGTAAATGTCCATCCTCAAGTCTTCCATGGTAAAATAAACATAAGTGTTATTCTCATTGTCTATGGAGAGTCAAAAGTAAAATGAGAATAACCCAAAATTTAAGAGAGACTACTACTACTACAAGAACTATTATTATTGAAGTTATTTTCAAAATTAATTTTATTTGATATACAGAAAAGAATATCAATTATCATGTTGAAACCGATAAATGCAAGTTATGCGCTCAACACTTCCAGAAAATTGTATAGCTATACTCCAGCTACCAGAAAGTTATCATTTTGTTTCTTCACCAGCAGAAAATGCTTGGATTTGGACAATGTCTAAGACGAACAAACAATACCAAACAACAAAAAATTACCTCAACTGATTCATAAAGCTTCCCCATCTGATTACCTATAGATGAGCACGCATCAGATAAACCACGCCTTGTTGCAAACATCAAGTCAGGAAGTTTCCATCCCTGCAAAGTGCAAGCATATGAAGTCCGTAAAACTCGATGATCATCAAGGAGACCATATTTGGAGATAGGAAGGTAAGACAATGGAAAGCAGTAAGGTGATGATTAGCTATTTTTCCTTTTAATGTACAATATTTAGAAATTTAAGCCATAAAAAATGTCAAATTATTTGTACTAAGAAAAAATAAAAATAAAGTCAATGAGCATCCAGCTGCTCTGTCTTAAAGTTAATCCATGTACAATGCCACTGTCAGGCATAGCTATAAGAGAGCGGTAGCAAAATTGCAAGACTTTATGGAAACAAGTAGTTTGAAGCTGTATTATCCCATTAACCATTTTTTATTTTCCCATGGACTAAAATTTCTAGGTCTATCACTGTCAATCCATATACGCCAACTAAATATCATTCACAAATAATGCAAACCATTCTGCTCGAAAATACATGGAAAATGTTGATAGCAAGGAGCAACATGACTTGAGTTCAAAGTGAAATAGTAAAGATGGCTCTTCTAAAAAATATAAATGCAATTTAGCTAAGTTTTAATGAAACATAAAGCCATTCCCAAAAGTTCGCAAAATTAATAGCCTTTCAAACACATTTGACACTTAACATGTCAATATATAGCGTACAGCACTAACTGAAAGCACCAAATATTTAAATTCAGATTCAGCCACACAAGCTTCCTACAAGGGGGTACCACTACAGCTTCATATTACTTAAAAATCAACGACTAGAGAAGAAAAATACTTACCTTCCACCAAACATATCCATATCCTACCACAACAATAACAATCACTGTAACGTATTTCCTTCCACCTGTGCATCGCCAAAGCAAGTCAGAAAAAAACATAAAAATAAGAAATAAGAAAAAAAAACATCAAAAGGTAAATGTAAAATAAAGTAGCTAAGTAGAACCTGATCCAGTTGCATTTACAATTGTGATTGATCTATCCCTAGCAAGAAGTTGCAGTTCCTGCCGAAGGCTGTTAACCTACACATCAAAGGAATAATCAGCATAGTAAACTACCTGAATATTGCTTTGTATTTCCAAAAAGAACTATCTTTTAGGAGCTCTGGAGCTGCGTCAACAGGAGAAAATAGCAATCCTATTTTAACTACTATATTCCTAACACTATACATATGCTGAGAACACAAGTCACCTATAAGATCCACTAAATGAACTAATGAAGTACGCCATACTGCATGAGACTACACTTACACCAAACAAGAATTATTCACAATCAAAATCAAATTTAAAAAAAAAAAAAAAAAAAAAAGAAGACAAAACCAAAATACAAACCTGATCCAACAAAGCATCATTGTGCGGCTTTTTAACAGCTGGAGAAGAGTCATTGTTTTTGAGTTGTTTAAAAGCAACCTGGAGCCCAGAAAGAGTAAAATTGCATTTCAATATTTTATGATATGAAACATGACCTATTCATATAACACATTGGCGAACATAATTAAATAAAAAAATAACAAATACGAAAAACAATATATGCAATATACAATATTCTGTTCTGTTTCACCTATCAACCTATACCATCATCATATTCATCCCCACTTACATCCTTCACCAGATTCACAAATGCACAAAATAGGAAAAAGCGAAAACTGCATCACCGAGCGGTCGATGCTGTAACAGTAAAAAAAACTAACCTTGAAAGCGCCGGAGACAAGACTAGAGAAATCCGTCAGGCTACCTTCCTTCGCAATCGCTGAACCAACAAGACCTACAAGTGACAACACAAACCGGATTCCACCGGGGTCAGTCACGTAGTTTCACATAAACTCAACCCTAATAACCCTACCAATGCAAATTTCCAGCTTCATCGGAATTAAAAAACAAAACCTATATTTTTTTTTTTGCTTTTAATTCAGACGCCATAACTAACCGAAGCTAAATTACGATTACGATCAAAAATCAACGACCTGCAAAAAAATTAGGCGAAAAAAATCCGAACCTGCACCAAGGAGGATTGTGAGCTTGCCGAGTGAAAGAGCCATGGGAACGCAGTGAGTCCCTCGGCAACTACCAGCTAAGCGGAGTCTCAGTTCGGAAGCATTTGGCGTGAAACGCAGTCGTTTTAAGGTTCGGCGGCGATGTGTGATTGTGATTTGTGGTGTGTGTGTGTGGCGAAACTAGAAAATGGATTCCGGTAAGTGAGAAAATTGAGACGAGAAGGATTGGTTAGCAGCAACAAACAAACCCTTGTTTTGGTTTGCTGCTATTATATTAACTCGATCGACCCTAGCTTCTCAGCGAACTTAATGAAGGTGTGAAATAAATAAAAAACAATAATATTTATAGTATATTCGATTTAGAATAGAGTTTTAATTTGCATGTGAAAAATAATAATAAACAACTTTTAACTTGTCCGAAAAGAATTAATAGTTTATTTATTTGTGAACAAGTATGTTTTTTTCATTAACAAACCCACCCTTGGTTGCGTGTATATTTTCATTTTACATTTATGAGCAATTATCCTTTTTATATGCAAAAATAAATATAAGTGCACCCAAAAATATAAAAATAAGCATTAGAGGCACTATAATTAATATATTTTTAAAATCATTAACATTGGTCAAGTTCGACTTTGAGTTATACAAATAATCATATTAATATTTCATATTGTCAAAAATTAGTGAAGTTAATTTATAAGAATGACTAATTTGACTAATATTAAATGATTAATTTGATCAAATTTTAACAACTTTAAAATTAATATAATTGTAAAAATAAACTTATAGATGTTTACACCGCTATAAATAAATTTGAGCGTTTACCTCTTTTTTTCATGTTATAAATTTTTTATTAAGAAATTCGTCACCCAATTTTTTTTTTAAGTTAAGATTAAGTGATATCCTTATGTAAAGTAATAATTTTACACTACAAATACAAATTATGGTTAGAGTTTTACTTAGGGTCCTACTTTTTTTTGATGGAAAACTTAATTCCCTACTTGATCCTTGTTATAAATATAGTGTTAACACAGTGTTTTTTTTAATCATTATTGTTATTAGTCCTTCCGTCCATGGGTCCATTGGACAGATAAACTAACGAGTGCAACAATGAAAAACATTGATGATCAAATAAGGCCCCAGATATTATATTAGATACCAAATAGAAAGATTAATGAGGACAACAACGTCGTTTTTTGAGTGGGAATAAAGCTTATTGATGATTATGATAGAAAGGGGGAGTGATGTGTAGGAACTAAGAGAGTGATTAAACGAAGACTTAATACTAACTTCATTAATGGAGGAACTAAAGAGAGCAATGATAGAAAATATTTAGCCTATTTTGATATTTTATTTATATTAGAGACCAAATAAGATAACGATCGTATTATACTTTAAGGTCGTACAAGGTATACTTTACGATGATACATTGTGACATTTGGGGACCATATCATGCTCCCACATATAATGGAATGAAGTATTTTCTCACCATTGTTGATGACCCTAGTATATCTTGTACGATCATAAAGTATAACATGATTCATGTAGATTTAGGGTAAGACCGTAAAGGCAGCCTATGATGCCAGTGTCATGTATCATGTAGATTAAGACTGACTATCAGGAATCTATTATCTCGGGCAGTGTATCCCCAACTGTCGTGGCCTAGATACTTGGGTAGTGCATCCATCACAAAGCAAAATCGCAATGCTCAAAATGTCTATCTTGAGAACTCCCACTTGCTTATGGTCTTATATGTTTTTAAGATTATTATTATTATATGAACATTTTCATGACTGTTATATATGTGTGTATTGCATTTGCATGCCATGGTTACGAATTGTCCCAATGTCACCGTCGGATTTGTTATTCACTGAGCGACGACTCACCCCTCATCAACTTTTTTTTCCAAATACCTTTGATGAAGACGCGCTGCTCGTTCATTAGATCTTAACAGTTTGGACTCTTGGTAAGCTTCACGCTGTGAAGTATTCTTCATTTATTTAAGTCTTTGGGATAATTTATATTCATGTCAGTCTATAGAGTGCTCTTGTGGACTACAAGCAGAATGTAGTGTATTTTGAATTATATATATATATATATTTCGTATCTTATAAAGGATCTTTTATTTATATTATATCATGATGTTTAGTTTTATTTTAATATGTTTCATCTTTATTTATAAAAGTTACGCAATTTTCATGATTAGTATACTGGGAGACTTTCGTAAGGGAATTAGTCGCTTGCGTACTAGAAACGATTTATGGGGTCATTGCATCATGAATCCATAGACTAATTTAATGGACGTAGTGTCAAACTTAGGACAAATTTAATGCATGAATGTTAACTTAGGAATAAATTTGCTATTTTTTAAAAAATTGAAAATGAATTTGACTAGCATAGCCAACATTAGGACAAATTTAAATTGACTAATGTTTCCAACCTTAAGAACGAGTACGAAGATTTACTGGGTTTTTGAACTATTGTTTTTGGTCTGATTACTCTTTTTGAATATTCTAGCCAGCCCATAGCGAACAAGAGCAGATCGGGGGAGCCGAAAAAAATGTAATTGGGCTTCAACTATATTGGCCCAAATTATCATAGCTTATCTGATTATCAACCGGGCTGCCCCATATACCAAGCCCAATTCGATGTAAAGACTGAAAGAAAAGAAGCGCACACGTGAGACGCCAAGCAACTTCGACGAGACGGCCACGTCCGCTTAAACGCTTCTTAGACGCTACGCAACAAAACCAGAAACCAAAACAAAACACAAAACTTTCTTCTTCTTATATTCAATTCAAAACAACTCTATCGATTTTTTTCATTCTCATCTTCACTGAAAAGAAAGAAAACAAAAATACTAAAATGGATTCTTCTTCCCTTTGCTCTCACTTCAATCGCTTCAGAGATTCAGCGAACTCGTTCCTCTCCGAACATGAACCTCTCGTTCTGCTCATCGCTCCTCTCATGTCTCTCCTCCTCGCACACTCTCTCCGCTCCTTCTTCCGCCTCCTCCATGACCGAGGACTCAAAGCCACGCTCCTAGGGTTTCTCATGAGCTCCGTCAAGTAAACCAAAGCAATCATATCATTTCCATGCTTTGAATTATTATTTTTAATTAACCGAACGAAAGCTCGTAATAGTAACAGTAATATGTGAAGATTATTAACCTTTCTGTGTTTTTTTGTGAATTGAATTGCTCTGATTTGCGATCTGTGTGTTTGGATTGGCAGGTTGATCCCTGGGGTGAAGAGCTACATTGACAAAGAGAAACAGAAGGTTAGGTGTAGTGTAAATTTTGTCGTTCGGTTGAAATGGAATTGAATTGAACTTCGGATTTTTGTACTTCAGGTGGTATTGTTTGTGTCTTTAATTGAACTGTGATGTTGTGCATTGTGATTGGAGTGGCAGTGAGTTGAACTTGACTCTCTGCACATTGGCTAGTTCACGTGGTTTGGTAAATGAGTCAACTTCACATGGTTTTGTTTGATTCGTTAATTAAACTGTGGTTTAATTTTGTTGTGTGGTTAGAGTGGAAATTATTTGAATTTTGTGTATCTGATTAGTGTTTAGTTCGTTTTTTATGCGTTTATGGAGGTTGCAAAACTTTTGAGGTGGGAGTTGGAGTGGTCCAATGCCCTTTTGGTTGTAAGTCCCCGTCAGGTTGTTGTGTTACCTAGTACTATATTAATGACTGGTAGGTACACATTTATATACCATTTAGACCGTATGGAAATTGAGTTTTTTATTTTAGTATTGGCAGTGACGTCTCAGAGTCACTATCTTGTGATGGAATTTCCCCTTTAGAAGTTTCCTCTTCTTTTATGTACTTCTAGTTAACTCCTTAAAACTTGAGGCGGGAAAATAAAACATGTTTAGGGGATGGGTTTTACATATAAAGCTCAGCACTGGAAATTTTTGTCTTCATTTTGGTACGAGGTAAAGATGGAGGTGTGAGAAATTAATGAACAAGTCTTTATTTATTAGTCACATTGTATAGAAAACTGATTCGTGAATTTCTGATACCCTCACCCCCCTTGTTTTAACCTCTATCGTCCATACCAAACTGACACTTAAGGGCAGCGTACCAAATTTAGAGTTCTCGAGGTTGGGAACTAGTTAGGTTTGTCAAATAAGATTACTTGTCAAATCCAGATAGAGGAGGCTTCAATCTGTGGCACAAGTAGTAGAATAATACTTGGATAAGTTTTCCAACCACAGTGTCAATAAACAATAACATTGTGAATGTCTTTTTAGCTAACAGAGTAGGCACTTTTTTTTTTTTTATTTGTCAACAACTGGGTGTACAACTTGTCTGCTCATTTGCTGCTTTCTTTGAGCTATGGATCATGGATGGTGATTAATTTTTGCGGTTAATGTGGTCACTGGAAGCACAGGTTGTGGATAAGTTGCAGTCTGATAGTAAATCTAAAAGAAAAGGATGGAAAACAGAGTTGCCAAGCACAGGACTAGGCACATCAGTTATTGAGAAAATGAGAGAAGAGAAAATAAATGATGTGACTTGGCAAGGAAAATGCTCTGGTACAGTGTATGTTATTAATTTTGGTGACATAAATGTTAAATTCTGATTATTTGTGCTTGGGATCCAAATCGTGGTCCATTTTATTGTCCTTCTGCCTGATGGATTATGTTTTTTTTTAACGTGTTTATTTCTGGCAGCTACATTGGAGGAAATGAAATTGATGGACATTTTTCTCTGATAAATGAAGCATGCTCAATGTTAGTGAGACACAGCATAGTTTTTCAGTTGTATCTTTATGTTTCTGTCAATGAGTTTGAAATATAGTGATTGAAGATTATGTCATTTAAGTTCATTTTTATACATGTAGACGGATTTGTGCACAGTTCAGTGGTTTTGAATCTATGTGAAATTTCAGTTTACCACCTGAATTCACTTGTTTTTGGGGCTGGAGTCATCTGACTGTTGAGTTTTATTATCAGATTCTGTATTTTACCTTTGCACTAATCTGCCTTCTTTAATGGTCTGACCTAGGAATTATGAAAATTTCAAAGCAAGCGTATGGCTATGCCGTCCAGTTCTGCTAAATATAAGTAAACTTCACACCGCTTTGCTGGTCAGACTGTCACCTGGGTGTTAAAAATCAAAATAATCAAAATATTTATGTTTCTGAAACTCATATGAAAATTTCAAAGCAAGTCTATGCTTATGACTTACAGTTTTGCCAAATATAAGTAAACTTCACACCAATTTGGTTTCAATTGAGTATTAAAAATCAAAATATCTATATGCTTCTGAGTTTCGTGGAACTTTCAGGTTTGCACATACCAATCCATTGCATTTGGATGTATTCCAGAGTGTTGTACGCTTTGAGGCAGAAGTGGTTGCAATGACTGCGGCATTTCTTGGAAGTAAGGAGAAGAGTTCTGGAGGACAAATATGTGGCAATATGACCTCAGGAGGGACTGAAAGTATATTATTAGCTGTAAAATCATCCCGTGACTACATGAAATCTAAGAAAGGAATTTCACGTCCCGAAATGTATGTTGCTAACAATTCATTATTTTATCTGTGGTAAATTTCCGTCTTTCTATTATCATTCTAAACCTTCTCAATTGTAGGATAATTCCCGTGTCTGGACACTCGGCATATGACAAGGCTGCACAGTATTTTAATATCAAACTATGGCGGGTTCCAGTTAACAAAAATTTTCAAGCAGATGTGACAGCAATTCGACGTCATATTAACAAAAATACCATTTTGGTATGAAGTTACTCAATTATGCTCAGTTGTTCTTATTATTTTGGTGCACATTTTGTTTGAAAGATTTAAAGTTCTTGGTACCGTATTTTTTATGGTATGCAGACTCCAAATAACTTGAATTTTTGTCATTCAGTGAATCTGACTGTCATATGATAATACAGATTGTTGGATCTGCTCCCGGGTTTCCTCATGGAATAATTGATCCCATCGAAGTAAGTTTTTTGTTTCAATTTTTCTTTTCATGTAATGCTGGAAAGAGTATAAGTTCAAATTTCTTGAATAATTGCATGATGCAGATCATTTGACAATTTCTTCTGCAGGAACTTGGTCGTCTGGCATCAAGCTTTGGTGTTTGTCTCCATGTGGACCTTTGCCTTGGTGGATTTGTATTACCTTTTGCTCGTGAGCTTGGGTATGGTTGGCATACATAACTTATTTAAATATTTAAATTAGTTAACTATATATTGTATACTGCTGCCATTTTTGTTATACTTTCACCTTTAATTTTCACTTTGTAGTTGTTTAAGGTGCTATACTTTCATAGTTTCATAATATAAATTCAATCTTTGGAGCTAAATCTGTCACTATGTCAGGCCTTTTCTTCTCTACTTGATAATATCTTCCCTATTTCCCATAACTTACTGAAGAGCTTTCCAAGCATTATGGGAACTATATTACAAAGACAACTTTTTTCCAATTTCTCTGCATCTGCATCTCTTTTTGTTTGTTTGGGATTATGTGTTTGGCATAGTATCATCTTCATCTTTTTTTTAGGGACTTGTGTCTACAATGCGTTGATGATTGATTTTATATTGAGTATACAGCATATGCAATGCAATCATCCCGACCTACACAAAACGGGATGGAGGCACTGCTATATTGGGCATGATTGTAGCTCTTATGTTGTCACTTTTTGTTGATATCAGTTTAAGTAATTCATGTTAACTTTTCTATTTAGGTACCCCATTCCACCTTTTGATTTTTCTGTTAAAGGAGTATCTTCAATATCAGTGGATGTGCATAAATATGGTTTAGCTCCCAAAGGAACGAGTGTAGTTCTATATAGGAATCATGAAATCAGAAAGGTAAATCCTTGCTTTGCTCAAAAAACATTAGGCAATGAAAGATGGTATATTTTCAAGTTTTCTCTTTATACTTGAATTCCAATTTTGGTTACCGAATTTGTTTATAGCTAATTTTGTAGCATTTTCAAAGCATTACACAGAATATGATTTGTTCTAATCATCAAAAAGTTTACTTCCTTTCATTTTCCCTTTTTCCGGTGCCAATGTCCATCAATGTTGTAATAGTAACAATTCAAACATGTTTATTTGTTTACAAGTGTTTCTACTTTTTCATCACTTGAAGTGTTCCCCCCAGTCAACGTCTCTGTTAATAGGTACATGTTCCATTGTAGAATCTGAATTGTAATTTCTCTTGGAAGATGGATTTCCTATGGTCGCATATGCAAATGCACTTTGTTCTTGAGTTCTTCTCTTTCTCCTCTTGATGAATTCAAATTTGTTTAAAGGAATAATCCTGCATTTCTTCCCAGTTTATATTTTTTTTTATTTTGGTTGTTGGATAAAGTTAATATAGACCGGAGATAGAAGACGAAGGCCATAACATGGCAAGTCGTGATTTGTAAAATCAATGTCTGAAATGCCAACGACGTCGTTGTTTTTCACATGGCTATTGCTTAACCTAGCTCCTTTCTCAGTAGGTCACTGCATTCAGCTCTCTTGATTTTATCCCTTGTAAACATTGGGAACTTCATTTACAATAAAGCGCTTAGCTGCAGAAAGTAATGAAGCTGTTGGCATGAAATAATCTCTCCAAATGTGTAATTTGAGGTCGGACCAGAATGATCTCAGCTTTAAGTTTGTCTCTTGCCCCCCTAAACTTATGGGATAGGATTATGTTTATGGCTTCTCTTTGTTTACTGCTCATGGCTGTTACTTCTAATATGCAGAGAGACTTGATAGCCTTGCCACATTTGAATTTTGTTTTCCTCCCCGCTTTTCATATTCCTTGTTGTCTTCTATATTTCGAGCTGATTACTAATGCATTTTCTTTCTGGCTTCTGGACTTTGCAGCATCAATTTGTTGCTGGTAAGTTTAAAAATTTATTTATGGTAAATATTATGTCCTGGGGTTATTTTTATATTGTGCAAAGAAATACACGTGTGTGGTTGTATGGTCTTGTTTAAACAATATTCTGAAACGGTTATGTTTATTAGTTTCGTGAATGCTTAACGTGACAGAAACCTGCAAGGAAAGGGAAAGAAGATAGGTGGTGAGATAAGAGAGCTAGTCCAAGTTCTAGACAGTAGAGCTAGTCATATATATGTTTGGAGAAACTGTTTTGTCTGCTATTGGGATTAAATGATTAATGAGCTTAATTTTGATGCACTGACAGTGTAAAAGTCTTTACACAATTATCCAATCAATTCCTTCCATTTGTTTGACCTTTCAACTGGCGAGAGTTATAATCAACTATATTTGTTTTTATGTATCAATGCATGATTGGATGACAATATACAACTCTTTTACACTATGAGGGCATTCAAATTTAATCCATGATAAATTCTATTGGACTTCTCTTTTTTATTTCTAATTTTGTGCCAATTTTACAGTTACCGAGTGGTCTGGTGGGTTGTACGTGTCTCCAACCATAGCTGGAAGCAGGCCTGGAAGTCTGATTGCTGGAGCATGGGCAGCGATGATGTCTCTTGGTAAAGAAGGTAAATATCAATAGATTCTTTGGGCAGCCTAAGATAATTTTACGTTCCCTTTCTCCTAACTATGCCTAATGAATGGTGTCTGGCCAATTAATGGTCCATTTGATTTCACAGGCTACTTGGAAAACACAAAAGCAATTATGGAAGTATCAAAAAGAATACAGAAAGGGTACAGATACCGTGTTCCTTGTTCTATCTATTGTGTTGTGCCTTACATAGATTTTTGAATGTAATGCTCATGCTATGTGCAGCATAGAGGAGATTCCTGAGCTGTTTATCGTTGGAAGGCCCGACATGACCATCGTGGCTTTTGGATCTAATGTTCTGGACATATTTGAAGTCAATGATATGATGTCATCCAAAGGGTGGCATTTGAATGCTTTGCAGAGACCCAACAGGTTGGGCCCAAAGGAGGGGCTAGCACCCTGCCTATTAGGATTCTATCTAACCTTAATATTTCTGGATTAATCCACTTGATGTATTATGGCTTACTTTAAAGGAACCTAAAAAATCTTTTCTTGTGTTTGAATCAGCATCCATATCTGTGTGACACTACAGCATGTGCCAATTGTTGAAGACTTTCTCAGGGATTTAAAGGAATCTGTGAAAGCTGTAAGTTGTTTACTTGATGTGGTATCGTATGATTGGATCATTATTTTGTTTTTGGCTGCTTTCACCATGGAGTTTGTGATACTTTTCAAGGGTGGTTGTAGGAATGACAGTTGGTGTGACAGTTCTATGCTTGATACAAAGCTTCTGTCTGAATTCAAGTTGTAGTTTCTGTTTTGATAACTATCTCCATCGTTCTTTTTCAATTTCAGGTGAAAGAAAATCCGGGTCCTATAAGTGGAGGCCTAGCACCTATATATGGTGCCGCAGGGAAGATGCCAGATAGAGGCATGGTCCAAGAATTGCTGGTAGACTTTATGGACGGTACCTGCTAGTGGCTTTCACACATCCCCCTTCAATGTACCAGATTTTTCTGGCAAGATGTACCGTAATTGATTGACCCCTGCCAAATTGTATTCTATTTTAATGTGCATTCTTTTCGTGCTTATTATTTGGTATTGTACCCCAAATTGAATAGAAGAATAAAGCCCCTGTTTGTTTTGTGACTTTCTTCTCCATTAATACATTGATTGAAGGTCTGAGGTGAACAGAAAAATGGATACCACATCATTTTGGATTTGCTAATCGCTACCTAGCAAATATCATGGAGTTTGTTGCTGTTACTATATCCTTCTTGACTAAACCAGCAGTAATGTATATGTGATTGATTGTCATTTAAAAGAATTGGAATATTGTTTAAGTTTAAAATAGTTTCAAATGATTGCACAGACGTGAATAATAGCCTATATGCTCTTTTCTAATACAATTTATTTAAACTTTTGGTTTAGTGATTCTCAAATTTTAGTATTTAGACAGACACAGTACTATGAATGTTCTCAAAATAAAAGGTAGCTCAAACGTTTTTGAGAATATGGTTCCCATATGGTTCAAGACATGGTTGAGAAGATAATGTATAAATAATAACTTAAACCAAAATCTTATGGATCAAAACTTCAAACTAGAGTAAAAGGATAAACAAATACAAAATGCAAATGTAACCAAAATGTGTCTTGATTCCATCTTCCACCTACTAATCACCAAACTTAAATCCTACAGAACATGCAATGCAGCATCAGTTCTCAATATCAAAGCCAATCAAGGAGCAACCACAATGCGGCCAGCAACTTGATCAAGATCCCTTCTACCACTAGAAGTGATTCTTCTTCCCCTGCGTCGCAAGAAGCATAAACAAGTTTAATGCTACTAGTGTTGAAAATAACCAACAGGATGAAGACAATACCAAGATGTTTCAATCTTTTAGTCTCAAAGCAATGACTCCAGATGTTGGAAGTCAAACACAAAACAAAGTATACATGGCTTTATCCAAAAGCCGAAACAATCAGCATTTGTTTTAATTCATTAGAATCTCTATCTTATGGAATTTGAGAATTTTCATCACAACTTACCCCTTGGTATCAAGCTCAATAATGTTCACGTTTTGCAACTGTTGCAGAATGTGCCTAGCGATACTGCCACTGCTCTTGCAGAAATGCGGAGGGCGGCTCCCGTTGCGCTTGCTTCCACCGTAGATCCTCCTAAAAGCGCCGACACCAAGGCCACCTCTCAGATAAATCTTTCTTGCCATGGAGGCTGTAACAAAGGTTGAACTCCATCAGTGTAACAGTAAACATTAACATTCACAAACAGAATGAATGATGCGCGAGCACATGCATTAGTGCAAGAGTGTATAACAACAAACTTCAACTTGGTTAAAGAACAAACTCACCAGCTCTAACATAGTACCAGTCAGGATCATAAGGAGCCAGTTCCTTAAACTTTGCTGTTTTCACAATATCCGTCCACTCAGGAAGCTCCATCTGTTTAATAACAAGATAAAATTCGTTACTAGAAGGGTCTCCAATCCACAAAATTAAAATACCTCATTCAATTAAGCACATAAAGAGAACATTGAGACATTCACTGGAGTGCCACAGCAAGCAGCATTATAATTGAAATGTAAAAAAATCAAAAGGCAACAGAAACATTAGCAGCTACCGATCTAGACTCTGGAGTGTAAAGATCAAAACCATTTTAACGCCAAGAAGCTTCCACTCTTACTTTATCCAAATATGACAACTTCTCACCCTCGTAATAGAATCATATGAATTAAAAATACACCCAAAGCAAAACTTCACTTATCCACACTAAGAATATTCATCAGAATCTGAAAATACCATTTGCCCAAAAAAGTGAAGCCAAAACCCTAACAACTCTCAAGTCTCAAGCTCACAACAATAGATTCATCATTCACTCAACCCAATCCAGGCAGCAAATATAACTTTCACACATCATCAATATAAACCCTACACAAATATGACTTTTTTAAATAAAACATAAACAACACAAGCTACAAAACCTAAATGGAATTAAGCAATTGAAAATGAAGAAACGTATGAAATCAGAGAGAATGGCGGAAATGATGGAACCTTTCCAGAACGCTTGAGGTGGGCCGAGTAAGCCTTGACGAATTCGTGAGGCGAAACGTCCTTGACAGTCCTTGAAGTTGCCATGGCTGAAGCTCGGAATCACACAGAGGATGCTAATCTCTCTCTCTCTCTCTCTCTCTCTCTCTCTCACTCGGTTCTCAATTTCTCTCACACACACACAATCGCAGCCTCAAAATCTAAATTCTCAAAATTAGGGTTTTTTGCTTCCGTTTGGGTTTCGGCCATTTTGTTCTGCCCGACCCGGTTCTGTTGGGCTTTCTATGGAAACTAGGGTTTGTGCAAATAATATTATTTTTTTAATAAAATAACTTAAAATAAAATATTAACACATACTAAAGTGTGTGTGTAACTATATACACACCAACAAAGCCCAGATGGTAAAAGACTGGTTTCTTAAGTATTTGTTCTGAGATTAGATTTGATTTCATCCATTTATGTGTAGCACGTTCATTAAATCTATTTGGCTCTTATTATAATTATCTAAAATATCATATAAAAAATAAAATTCAATTGGTTGACAGTATAAGCGTGAACACTTTATATTGATAATATAATAAAATTAATCTTTTTTTATTTAAATGTCAATAATTTATAGTAAAAGAAATAAAATTGTAATAAAACATAAAACTTCATAGCTAACTAATTTTTTTAGGTTTAAAATGAAAATTAAAAATAAAAAATCATTATCTAAAAATATAAATCTAATACCAAAAAAATTACAGATTTTAGTCAAAATTCATCTAATTAGGACCTACACTTCTAATTTCTCAATTGAGATTTAACCATAGCTTATGAATTATGCTTTATGTTTTTTCTTTTTCTTTTTTTTATAGGAAAGAACCTTGAACTCAAGACCTCTAAAGAGAATAAGGATATTAATATCAATTGAGTTCGAGAGTCTATTGCTTCTTTATAATTTTTTTACACCTTAAAATCAATGCAAGTAAAATAGTATCCAAGTCTCACATGGATTAGACTAAGAATTTTTACCCTAATAATTTAACCATACCTACGTGTCACATTGATTATATACGTACTTCTCTTTTCTAGACATTTTTTTTTCATAAAGAAATAAGAGATCTTGTAGTCCTTGATTTGGGCAAGCATGGCATATATGTTGCCATCTTTCACCATAATCATGTTCACCATTTGGTGACCAATTGATTGAGCCAGGTCTGGTTCTCCTAACCATGGAAAAAAATAGTGCCTTACATAAGTCTAGGTGAACAAAAATTTGATAATTTTTGGATTATGCATGTGTAGTAATCACACATAGTCGCTTAAACATGCATGCATGTGTCTTCAATCATTAATTTCATTCGTGTCATGAAAACTAGAAAGGTTCACTTTTGCCGCCAACAAAATCTTAGTGGTAAGAAAACAATGTGACACTATTAATTTGATTGGGGCTGCAATAAGGTGTAGCTAGCTTTGCCCCTTTCTTAGAACCCACTCAATTAAATAAATAAAGTGGTTTGGTCAAAGTACACTATTTCCCCAGTGGCTATATACTCGTGCTTCTAAGAAAAGCTATGGTTGTTATTAATTCATCAATCATCAAAAACCATGTTGACAACTTCACATTAAAGTATCATAGACAGAATTGGTTTTTACAACAATGGAACACTTCCATTTTCTTAATTTAATAAAATAAGGTGTATAGTGAATATGAAACACTATTTATTATATGGCAACATATTGCTACAGAGACCTATAAAACATGTACAGCATGGGTCCTTTAGCGGGGGGAGGGGGTCGCCCTAGACTGCCACTTGTTACACAGTTTGTGATGGTAAAATATATGTTAATGTAAATTCCAGTTCACTATGAAGTGTATCGATCAATCATTCAATGCTTTTGATATGTGCTCACAATAATAATGAATTTGATTTTGATAAGTATACACCGCAGTAGTATTGAATCTGATTATGATATGTGCTTATAAGAATATTGAATCTAGCCAAACCTCGTTTTGATATCTGCACACTAGAATAGTGAAATACTATTAAAAATTAGACATTTTCCTGTGACATTTTACATACGTATGTTAGTATATTTAGTTAGTCTTATCTCTCTCGATGTGACAATAAATGTAGTTGGTATAATAATCACAAAAGATAGTAGCTTACATATTTTGTTGGGTTATATTCTAGGGTTTGGACCTAATTTTGATATGTGCCCCCAACAAAACTATACCCGTATGTAAAAAGAAATACACTTTTCGTGTATAAAAAATGAAACAATGAATCAATGAATATTTGTCACATGCACTCAAAAATTGTATACATAAAGTGGAAATAATGAGCCAATGAATGTTTGCTAAATGTGAGCTACGTAAATTGAACACTTCAAAGATAGACAACTTGTCATTAGGGTCATGTCATGTTTCTTAAAACTAATGCAGGTTGTTGTTTTTTGAAAAAAAAAAATAATAATCTCTATAAGTTTAATGATTTTATCGTAAAGCTCAAAGGCACTAACAGAACTCAAGAGCAAAGATCATTATTACAACGACTTTCAACCCACTAAATCAAAAATAATTTGGTAAAGTGGACGAAAACATCACTAAAAACCTTTAGGACAAATCCAAGAGATATAACTCTTGTTTTTTTAGAAAAGAATGTCTAACCTTCTCAAATTAAGGTGATCTTAAATAAAAAGAATTATGTTAAAAAAAATGTGAACAACTAACCGCCCTTTCTCTGTTTTATTTTTCTCCCTGTTTATTACAAGAAAAATTTTCTTCCTTATGAAGGTGTTTAAGGTGTCTAATACTCAATAGTTAAAAAATATCATTAATCATATCGAAATGAGTATGACTAAGATGGAATGTTGTGTCTGCTGGTTTGTGATGATTCACATGGAATGTGTACATTGGAATGATGGTTAATTGGTTGGGAAAAAAATCAAAGGCTCTTGATGTAATTAAAGTTAATGTAGATCAATGCCATGCCAGGACTCGATTAATTTGCTTGGTGTTGACCACTAATAATGCAATATTACATTGTGTGAGTCATGCGGTATAATAACGTGAGTGAATATCGATATAGGCGTATCCATTGAGGTAAATATATACATACATAATATAATATTAATGAGTTTAATTTTTATGGATCAACATAAAAGAATTTTATACTTAATTTTATTTAATAAATGTGTAGTGTCACATAGGTAAAATAGTTTTTTCCATAGATAATATTAAGTGTGAGAGTCAACTATTTTAATTGTCTCAATATAATATATAACTTAGGTAAGAAAATTGGTGTGTTTATGTCACCATTTGATGACCAACTAATTAATGGGACTATAATATGCATGATGAACATACCACAACGTGTGAGACATCTCATCTATATAATATCTTCATCCTGAAGGTGAGATGAATGTGAGATGAAGGTTAATTGGTTTAAGTGGTTTGACATTTATTTTTCTTAAGGAATGTTTTGGGTTTAAGTCTTGTGGATGAAAAAAAAAAAAACTAGCATTGTAATAGCAGATTAGGTAGAACATAGTGAATTTTAGATACGGGCGATTTCAATAAAAAAAATTATGAAGAGAAGGCTATAATAATACTTGTATTCTTTACATTTATTAGTATTCAGACTCTACTATTAGTGAAACCGACTAATCTTATTTAAAGTATTGATATTGTCATTCCCAACATAGATTTTATCTTTCTCGAATTTTAAAACAAGACCCTTTAAAAAGGGATCAACTTGACGCTCACTAAATTAACATTGTGTTGGCAGACTATAATAATAATATGATAACTCTACATGATACAAGAAAAAACAATACGAATATGTCAAACAATGTCTGGACTCTGGTGTGCTTACTAGTGGAGGGAAAAAAAAGTAATGATGAATGTGCTTTTTTATCAATAACTTTCTTATACACATGATGCATCAAAAAATACACATGCATCTATAAATTTACACCTCACGGCCCGAATTTATATAAGATATTAAGATCAAATTACAATTTCATTATTAATATATATATATATATATATATATTGCATAATTTAATAAATTAATATACTTACTATGCCTTCATAAAAAAAAAACAAATTTTTAAATCTATAATATACTCTTGTCAAGTAGGCATAGCATAGCAACAAAGGGGATGCCTTGGGGCCAATACAGTAGGGCTAAGCCGGCTCCAAGAGCACATGGAAGGAATTATTAACAATTACAAAAAATAGTGATAAACTTTTCCTTCCATGTAAAAAATTTAATCAAAAGTAAACATTATACAAGGACTAAAAAGAATATACTTTTAAACTTTTCAATAATAAAATCTGTCAAAGATTCTTAGCTTTAAGCTTACTCGATAAACAAATAGCTCCAAAGCTACAGCACACAGCAATTATTAATAATGGGAAAGAGATCTCTCATGTCGATTTTTTATATTCTGTGTGAACTTTCACTCTTAATTTTTTAATTACATCATGTGTCATGGATGAATTTTACCTTCTTGTTAAAGATCTAGAATCTGCAACTGTAATTCTATGGGAGTGTGATTAAGTTTACATGAGATGATCTATCCCTCCTAATAACTATCAACAAAATGATAGAAGAAAAATAATAAATAGAATGAGAAAAATGGAGAAAGGAAACACAACATGTCATATAGAAGAGAGGTATAAATCTCAGCCTCAGGCCACTATTTAGTTACCAATTGCCTCATTCCACAAGAATGGGCCCTGGCCCATGCATGATCTAGACCACTCTAACTTCTCTCTGAATGAGGGGATAATATACAACTGATTGTCAATTATTTCTTTTTACCCTATTGAGTATTGGCATCCAACTAAATACAGAACACTGCCCCCACCAATGATTTGAGTTAATCCAATCACATCATTCAATAGTCCACTACCACCTGAAATTGACAAAGGTCCAACATGTCCAATTCCAGGCCTTGCTTAACATTTGTGGCACAGAACTACACGCCCCAAGCTATGTTCCTCAATATTAGTTTCTTTTACATTTTTTGATAATTTAATGCATATTGACACAAATAATCTATTTTAAATACTAACAAAAGTGTCAGCGTAGTAGTAGAGAAACACACAAATCTTGTATATAAAGAAAACCCCAATTTAATTCCTATGAAAGACCTTAATTACAAGTGCAAACTTGTTTATGCTCAAAAGAGTCAGTTTCCTTTCTAAATAATAGGGTGTGGATGCCTTAATAGCAAAATGGGTTATATAGAAGATTATAAACATAGAATGAGATGATATATTAATGTGATTTTGATCAAATATTTGAAGTTCACTAGATTCAATCTAATTCAGCTCTAGTCAAGTTGGTTTATTATGAAGTTAAAGTTCTCCCAATGTTAATATTTTTAATCCACAAGACTCAAATTCGAGATCTTGTTTAAAGGAAATAGGTATTGAACCACTTGAATCAACCAATTGGATTTTTTTTGTGGAACCAAGTTTTGGCACTTATGTGAGTGAATATCAAGACTTGTATATATTGAGGTAAAGTATATATTATATAGTATATGAATTTAATTGCTATGCACTAAAATAATTTTTTTATATTGTCATTCAATCAAATCTTCTTATATACATGACTTTTGAAGTGGTAGGTAAGAAGTCAAACATTTTTGCTAATTTGATAAAAATTTATTTGGATTCAAATCAAAACATTGTATGAGATATGGTATAGTAATGTGATTTCAATCTGGAATTTAAAACTCACTAGACTCAATCTAATTTGGCTCAAGTCAAATTGATCTACTATGAGAATAAAGCTCTCCCGATGCTATTTTTTTTATTCATAAGACTCAAATTTGAGATATTTTTTTAAAAAAATTGGTGTCAAATTACTTAAATCAACCAATTTTTTTTTTCCAGGACCAGGTGATGACACTTAAAAAAAAAAAAAAGCCAAGTATTGGCACTAATACGAGTGAACATTGAGACATGAATGAATTGAGGTAAAGTACATATAATATAGTATATAATTTAATTGCTATGTATACACAATAATATAATTTTTTTTTATATTGCTGTTGAATCAATTCTTTTATACATACGACTTTCATAGGTGAGGAAGCCAAACATTTTTCTAATTTGATAAAAATTTAATTGGATTCAAATCTAAACATGACAATTAGATTCATAGTACAGAAAATTGTTGTTTATGTCACCATTTGATAACCAGATAACAGGACTATACTTAACATGCAATTATGAATGCTGAAACATAACACAGAATTAGGTGTGACACAACTCATGTACATATGATGATATCACAAACAATGGACTCAAGAATTAGTGAGCAAACTTTTTCCATAAAAAGTCATGCATCAAAATTATAAGGCCCCCTTACTGTTAATGCGACCATGCAGATGATCAGATTAGAATTGTTTAAGGGGACCCCACTTTGATTTAATGTTGAGATATAACAGCAAACAATGCTTGTAACTATCTATATGTTCTTCTCTTGTTGTATCCTCTCTATAAGACATTACTGAGTTCTGATCAATATCTTGTATGTTCTTTATAATATGTTCTTCTTAAACCAATATCAACTAAGCATCATAAACATTTTCTTCTTTTAGTTGCATAATCCTCACAAGTTGGGAAAACCAAAGAGGTCAAGATTGTTCTTGATTACAAAATCAAAAGATGAAGGTAAGAAGATCCATTCTCAATTTTGCCTAGCAGAACCAAAATTGATTATATAAATGTTCTTTTAAGTTGGTTTCTGCATTTTTATTGTTTTTCAATTTGGTGTAGTTACTTGGTTGGATGCATAGGAAATTTCGCCAGAGTAGCAATGAACCGTTCAAAGACTTGGTCATTGGTAAGTCACATATATTTATGTTCCTCCAAACATGCATTAAGAATGCAGAATTCAATTTACTCATCATGCTAAACAAAAGATATATAACTTGATTTGTCATGAAATTGACCTTAGAACTATAGCAGGTAGCTAAGAAGAATTCACATAGTTTTGTATGCACATAATATGGCCATAAGCTCCAACCATTGAAAAAACTATGAACTCAATTTGAAGTATTCATAAAAATAAATGAACAGTAATTTGAATTGGAAATTGAAGCTGGACCATTTCAATTTCTGTAATAGTATCCATCAATCTCTTCTCTTATATTGCTTAGCAAATGAAAATTAAGAGTGCGTTTGGTTTTTGTTTTCTATTTTTTATTTTTTGTTTTCAATATATTTCTTGATGATAAAGATTTTGCGAAGAAAACAATGAAAACAAAAAATCATTTTTTTGATTTTTCATCTTCTGTCTTTACTATTTTTTTCACAAAATTTTGAGAATCAAGAAACATATTAAAAACGAACAGAAAATGAAAACATGAAATGAAAGTAGAAGTCAAACACACAATAAATTCAAACGCATTTGGTTTCTATTTCTATATCCTGTATTTCTCAAAGATTTTGTCAAGAAAATAATAAAAATAGAAAATTCTAAAAATTAAAACAGAAAATGAAAACTGAAACACCAATCCTAAAGTTTTTTCTTCTCTCTTTGGTGGAATACTAACTCTTGTGTGTTAGGGAATTCTTGCAATTGTCTTTCAGGTCAGCCACCACTTGAAGATGAACAAAACTACCTCAAACCAAACATAGGAATCAAACCTTTCAAGCAAAGTTACCAAAAGGGACAAAACCTCAGAAACTCATTTGCAGGCATAGAATCTGCAAGAGCAGATGAAGACCACTATGAGGGTGAATCATCACCACCCTCAGATTCATCTGCTTCCATGCATGACCTCTTCCCAGGGTTCCTAGCCATTGGAACCCTTGGATCTGAGCAAGTGATCACTGAGTACCCAACAACACCGACATTCACCATATCAGTCGTCGAGAGCATCACCGAGAAGGAAGATGAGGTCACCGAGAACGATCTCAAGCTCATCAACGATGAGCTTGAAAAAGTTCTCGGGGCCGAGACCAACGACGACGTCAGTAATGACTCGTCGGGCAGGAATAGCCATGTCAGCAGTGTCGGAAGGACGAGCCACGTCAGTAGCAGCGCTGGGAGGACGAGCCACGTCAGCATAATAACTCTCACTGGAAAGCCAATAGAAGGGTCTAATGGTAATAACAACAACAATGGAACTTCTATTTGTCCCCTCCAGGGGTATCTTTTTGGAACAGCTATTGAATACTCTGAGACAACAAAAGGGGCAAAGAAGGAAAATCACAACAGGACCTCACTTGGGGAGTTATTTCAGAGGAGCAAGCTGGCTGAGGAGATTCTGAGTGCAAAGAGTGAGAGAGAGGAGAGAAGGAGTGAGAAGGATGGAGACAAGAATTCTGCAATGAACCTTGTGAAGGAGAAGCTGAAGAGGAGGATCCTCAATGCTTCTTCTTCAAGGAGCAATTCTTCAATGAGTGGTGGTGGCTCTGTTGATTCTACTTCTGCTGAAACAAAACTCAATAAGGTGCACTTACTTCTTATCCAACCAACTATAATTTTATATTATATTCACTCTTTAGTTATCCTAAGTAGAATAAATGTATAAAAAAAATAGTCATAATGTTTAGTAAGAGTAGTGATTATCTAACATAAAGAAAAAGGGTGGCATGTTGCACGACAGTTAAATGTACCCAGTTTTAATTTTTCGCAAGCAAAGAGGGTTTTTGAAGTCATAAGGCAACAACCTTGTTTTTACGTCAAGACTCACTCTTAGTGACTATTTGACATGTACATATAAAATATGGAGAATTCCATGCATGAAGTTCTCATCTAGTAGGATCTAAAGAGGATGAGCATTGCCTTATCCCCATAATAGTAAGCAAGGTGATTATTTTTAATATTTGAATCTATGACCTCTGAATCACAAAACATTGCGATTGGGCTCGCCCTTCAATGATTATCTATATGTTTAGTTAAAATTGTATTAAAAATACGTTGGTTGAGGTCTGTCATATAAACTAAATAGAAAAGGATCCTCTCTCTCTAAAGTGAGGGGTTTTACCAAAGTCAAACTAACGTGCATTCATCATATTAACTTCAACTTTTAGTGTTATTATTATCTATTTCCCACTTTGGTCTGCCCTTCACCAACCTTTTAACCCTTTTTTCCTTATTAATGTTATTTATTTATGTTCTTTGTATTTGAAGATCAATGCTATTGTTTTGGCCATGACTTCACTTTTGCCTTGTAGATTCTCCACATGTTCCGCAAGAAGGTTCACCCTGAAAGTTCAGCAGCTGCACAGAAATCAGCCAAGCACCGAAAGCATGAGAACAAGAAGAGAATGATCAATGAAGGAGGCTACTACAACAACACCAACAAAGGTGACATGGTTCATCCAGAGGAGGAGGAAGATCCATTTGGGATCAGGGAGCACTGGATCAAAACAGATGCAGATTGTAAGTATATACCATAACTATATCGTGCGAGAAATCCTTAGTTGCTCTGTTCCATTTGCTATTTGACATCTCGACATATTCAATAAAAATGTTGTAAAAATAGGAAATGAGTAAACAGTCAAATTTGTCCATGGAATTATCAACGTCACTCAAATTCGTCCCCAAGTTATGAAAATTGTTATACTAGTCTCTAAAGTTGCCAAAAGAATTAACTTGACTGGATAACAACTTCGAGGATTAATATGACTATTTTTATAACTTGAGGATTAACTTGACCGATATTGATAATTCTATGGATGAATTTGAAGGTTTACTTAGTAAAAAAACATGAATGAGCTACTTTACTAAATTGTGTGGTGAATGAAACAAAGTAAAACTTTTCTCTTAGAGCAAAGAGTGTCTAAGAAAGAAATTTTAGCCTATAAAATTCAATTAGATAACAACATACATCTGTTAGCTCAATGTAGAGAGTATGATAATTCACTTCGATGAAAAAAGCAGAAGAGGTTTGTAAGATAGTAATTGGTTGGGGCTCTATCATGTGAACCTATCCATTTTACAAGTGATTTTTTGTTTCTTCTTGTTGGAAGTTGGAACATTGAAGGTGCAAGTTATCATGGGGTCAAAACTGCAACTCCATCGTTGCACACGGCCCGTTTGGTTAAGTAGCTTTATTAAGTCTCTAAATAAAGAGAGTTTTGATTAAATTTTTTTTTACAAAAAGTAGTTTAGAAAATAAGTTATTATGTATTTGGATTTATAATAACAAAAATGTTGGTTTCAAGTGCGTAGTAGGTTTTTGGAAAGTTTTGTGAGAGATTTTTTTTTTATAAACTTAATATTTTAACTTCTCAAAAAATAATATTTTAAAACATGACTTTTAATTACTAAAAAAACTATAAAATAAAGTTATAAATAAGGCTATTCGAACACATCCTAAGTCTTAAAGACTTAGGCCAATGCCATTTGATATCATTGGCAAATGATTTATATTTTTTAAATCGCTAGTATGTAGAAAAGAATAGAATCTAACTAATCTGGTTCAAGTCACGTTAGTATTATAGGAATAAAATTGTCTCAATATTAGTCTTTTTCATTCAAGAGACTCAAACCTAAAATTTTACTCCAAAAAAAAAGTGCCAAACTATTTAAAACAACCAAATATTAGTGTTGGTCGGCGAATTGTTAGCTACATAGTGCATTGTTTGTTTTGAAAATAATAAATGTTTCTCACGTCTCAATTTTAGCCTTATGCTGCTTCTACTAGCATAACTCATTTTTGTTCTTGTGCAATGCAGACTTAGTTCTAGAGCTTTGAAAGGAAAAGAAGAAACTGAGCTTGGTATTAAGCTGTCATCCTCTATCACTAAGAAGCAATATTGTGTTTTTACTATATGATCAAATTATTCATATTTAATCAGTGCTTGTGTAACAATTATTAAAACTTATTTTATGATGTTGTGAGAAACAGCTTGGGGTTGAATCAATAAACAAATAATTGAGGTAGTCATCTTCACTGTCTACCTCATAGTGATCAGTGTGAAATGTAAGTTTTGTCTAGTAATAATCATTCATAAATTATGTCTAATTAACATAGAATCAAATCACCAAATCGTCCGCACTCTAGTGTCATGTAAGCAAGTGCATGTTGCAAGCAAAAGAACTGATATTGAAAAGGGATTGTTTAATAGAAATGTTCTTTGAATCCATATTTTAGACACTATTTTGGACAACTAAGTATACCAATTTATAAATAAATGGAGATTTGGTGAATACATAGTAGATGTGACAATGTAACTAATAATATAGTTGAAATTCTTTTACTAGATTTATTAGTAAGATAAATGAAATCCTCAATTATTTACATGTGATTGTCCTATTGTTCCAATAATGCATAAGAAATTGGTGTGCCAACAATACTTTATGATAATGTCCATATTAACGTGGCAAAGGGTTTATTAAAACCTTGCAATATTACGATTTTGGGAAAAACAATGAAATCTCTAATAATGTTTGCTCCTAAGCTTGAACAAGAACCAACATCAAAAGGCTCTAATGGACTCCAGCATACAAGAAAATATCATCTAAAGTAAAAAAAAATTATTTTAGAAAATAAACTGAATGTTTTTATCATTAAATTATTAAAGTAAAAATAGATTCTACTATTTATTTTAATAATTTAATGGTCAAAACATTTATTTTACTCTATCAAATAAAATTTTTACTTTATAAGATTCGTGCTCTGAGCCTATAGAGTTTTTAACTATTCTGCCCCTATTAATAAAATATATTATCAAAATGTCACTGTTTCAAAATATATTGCCCCTATTTTGGACAGTATGACAAGCGAGTCCGCGTGACAAGGTCACGTAGGATTCACCAACTTGTTAAACAAATATGAGTTGAATTTGCCAACCTATTAGACGAATATGGGTTAAATTCACCAACCCGTTTGGCGAATATGGGTTGAATTCATCAACCCATTAGGTGAATATGTGTTGAATTAGCCAACCAGTTTGACGAACATGTGTTGAATTCGCCAACCGATTTGGCAAATTTAAAATAAGTTATAAAATTTGAATGTCAATGTTAATTACCAATAAGGATGTAAACAGAAGAATGTAACATTAGTAATTTTTTTTTTTTGCTTAACAATTATTTTGTTTGGTTAGCTAATTATTATTATTATTATTATTGTTATTATTATTATTATTATTATATAAATGCCATATATTTAAATAAGTAATCATTAATATGAAATGTTAGAATTATGAATTAGCAAACGTTATTTATTATGTAATTTTTGCGATAGTGTCTCAAACAAATGTCGGTAAGTTTCAGATTTAAGAGATGGTAATCAAGAGGATATATTTGTGGAGAGCGAAACTTAGGAAAAAAATTAATTAAGTCATTTTTTTCTAACTCATCCATTTCATTAGGTCATTTTTTTGTAATTTTATTTTTAAAAGCAATTTTGTTTTATTACATTCAAATAAAAATAATTTTCTCAAACTTAATTTTGATATATCGATACTAAATACAAATTAATTCTTCCAAACTCACTTCTTCTAAAAGTAATTCTTTAAATATAATTTTTTCTAAAAGCTATTTTTTTTAAAAATTAAATCAAACGAGTATATAATAGGTTCTTTAAATGAGTTTTTATGAAATGATTAATGATAACTTAAGCCTACAATACATGATTTAATGCAAACCCAAATTCGTCAAACCAGTTGGCGAATTCAACACATATTCGTCTAACGGTTTGGCAAATTCAACCCAAATTTGCTAAATCAGTTGGCGAATTCAATACATATTCGTCAAACCGGTTGACGAATTCAATCCATATTTGCCTAACGAGTTGGCGAATGTCACGCAGATTCGCCTGCCATATTGTCCGAAATAGGTGCATTCATGTAATATATTTTAAAACGGTGACATTTTGATAATATGTTTTACTAACATGGGTAGTATAGTAAAAAACTCTGAGCCTGCGCCTTCAACCACACCGGAATTGTTTCCCCGGTCACGTGATACACACAAGCTTTTCCTATGCAAATGCAACCACTGACAAGAAAACAACCTTTAACTAAATATAGTGTTGGTATCTTATGTAGTGATCTTAAATACCACTTAAAAACAAAAGCAAGATAGAAAACATGTTATATTTTGCCCGGGCTTTGATATCTACACAAACAACTATTTTATAGATCCAAGACGGAAGATATAAGTCCGTGATTGAAAGAACTTTATGGATTAAACTCATGTGTAAATGAAAAATTTATAACTACACATTTTGGGAGCATTTCACACATTGTCTATTAGGATTATTTGTAATTTAGATTATCTTTCATAGAGATTATCACATTTAAATTGCTTGTAATATTATATTAAAGTGTTTGGTATGCACGAGTAATAAAATTGGAAATTTATATATCCTATTGGGCATATTTAAAAAATTATAAGAGAGAATGTATGCATTTTATCCTAATATCCTCTAAATAATAAAAATAAATAAATAAATAACTAGAATAATAACAATAATAATTGGTTAGTATGTTGCAGTTGTGGTGATAGTAAAGGCGTCAACAATGGTGATAATGGTGGTGATGACATTGGTGGTGGCAATAGCGGTCGTGGGTGGTGGTGCTAATGGCGGCAATGACGTTGGGTGGTGGCAGTATTGTGGTGGTTGTGATAGCAGTAGGTGGTGGTAGTGGTGGTGGCAGCTGCAATGACAGAGGTAGTGGTGGGGGTTGGTTGCGTTGGTGGTGGTGGGTGGTGGCTGCGACGACGGTGGTAGGTGGTGGCGACTGTGGCAATAAGAGAGATTTATAAAGGGAAAAAGGTGTTTGTGTTTGTAGGGTTAGGATCTTTTTGTTGAGAAATTTTTACGTAGACATACAATTAACACATCTCTTTTGAGTATACACAATAAATTTGAATTCTATTAAATGGAGCCCACAAATACTTGGTGAAACACATAATAAAAATAGTATGACCCATGTTTATTGTGTGTGCGCTTAATAATGATGTGTTGATCTGATAATTTTTTGTTAATTTAGATAGACACCCTTTATCTAAATAATCTACGTTACTTTAAATGTAATGTGAATTATGTGAATAATTTAAATTAATTATTAACAATTATGTTTAATTAAACAAATTAATATGAATTATTAAATAATTTAAAAGTCAAATTCTGCCCTATAATGTCCTCTTAATTTTCGTGAAACATTTGTGTGAAAATCCTATGACTTCTCTGTAATAGTGAAGGAGTGTTTTTATTTTTATTCTTTTAATATGTATATATTTGATAAAAAAAATAATAATAAGTGAATAGAAGAAGTATTACATGTATCCCTAAAGTAATTTATCAGACAAAATGAGTTACAAGTGCTACATCTATTCTCAAATTATTATATAATTTCAATAATGCACAAAAATCGATAAAATGATTAGAAAATCTCAATGTTGTAAAAGTGTCAGAGTAATTTGTAGGAATACCTTTATATCGACCGTAATGATATATCAAGAATCAAGAATTAAAACAAATGCACAAATAGCATAGATAAAATGAATACATTAAAAAATAATTAATATTACCTAGATTTTGAAAGTAGAATTAACAATCCAAAATGCAATGGTAAATACTGGTGTGAGTTTTATTAAAATTTTATGTAAAAGTAATAGATAATAATTGACCCTATATAAATAACATAACTTCATTAAAATAGGGCATGGGCATCAAATCACGAGAAACATGAGTTGTCGGAATCCAATAGGATGATTCTAGAAATTGAAAATAATAATAAATAATCAAACATCAATAAATCTTATGGCGTGGTTGCTGCACTCTTCCAATCTTCGTAGGTCCACCAACACAGCATATGCCCCTCACTTCTTGCTATTACCAACCAACAACCAAGTTTGGTGGCCAAAATTAAAAAAAAAAAATATAAAAAAACAATAATCAATATAAAAATTTATTAAATTAGCAAATTTATGTAAAAAAAAGAAGCAAATTTACACATTTAGCTAAAATTAACATTTTCTCAAATACTCCCATAAAAAATATAGGAAATGATTAATTGGGTGACACTATTTTTTTTTAATAGAGAGAGAACATGTGTTAAAAATGTATCAACATAATTATTTTTTAATTTTTTAACACATTATCTCTATTAAATCACAGTTTATTTTCATCATATCATAACGTCTCTCTGTTTTGGCCGTTGAGTCTTCAGTCTATAAATAAACTCAGCCTCCGATGTAAAGAAACACAACAACTCTCAAATAATACAATTGTTATTTTTCTTTTTTCTATCTTTCTCCTATATTTTTCAGTGTCCCATTTATCTGTTTTTCACTATGTTTAACATGGTATCAGAGTCATGATTCCCACCTGAACCCATATTTCCGCTTACGCCAATTTTCCCCTTAACCGCCTCCACATAATTTTGATGTTGACTTAATATGCCTCTGCGTAGTCTCAATTGCTGTCTATCGTTGTTGCCTTTGCTAGTTCCGCCTAGCTCTCGATGTTGCCTTTGTTGGTTCTGCCCAACTCTTGATGTTGCCTCCGTTGTTGCCTTTGCTGGTTCCGCCCAGCCACTGTTGCCTCCGCTGGTTCCGCCCAGCCATTGTTGCCTTCGCTGGTTCTGTCCAGTCTTTGTTGCCTCCGTTTTGTTGGTTCCGCTCCACTCAGCCCTCCGTTGAACTATGACAAACTTAAAGCTCGGGGAACTTTAGCTTGAAGGAGGGTGTTAAGAATAATTTATGATTGTAAATGATTTGGTTTGATTTAATTATAATCTTTTAAATTGATTGTAATTTATTTTTGGCCGTTGTGTTTTGGCCGTTGAGTCTTCAGCCTATAAATAGACTCAGCCTCCGATGTAAAGAAATACAACAACTCTCAGATAATACAATTGTTATTTCTCTGTTTCCTATCTTTCTCCTATATTTTTCAGTGCCCCATTCATCTTCTTTTCCACGATGTTTAACACTGTTATGTCATGTTACATCAAATTCTCTCTCCTTTGCTTTTACGTTCTCACTCCTATGTGAAATTTACTCATAATATGAATATCAACATAACATAAATATGTATTAACATATTAACATAATGAAGATTGTATCTACACATTATAAAAACATATCAACCTTCATAAAAGAAATGTTCTTATTTTTTAGTAAACTTTGATACTTACGTGTGTTAAAAATAGAGCAAAAAGATTGAGAACAAGAACTAATGTGATTTAAAAAAGAGAAAATGTTAAAAATAATTAAATTTTTATTATATTTTATGATCTCCACTAAATATTATTGTCTTAATATTTTAGAATGTCATGTGAAAAAATATTATTGTTATTATAATTTGCAGAATTTCANAAAAAAAAAGAATTCAAGAAAAAACCGTTAGTCCACACATTCAATGGGGAAGCTTCTCTGCGATTCCACAACCGTCGCCGCCGAACCTTTCCAAGGTTCGCCGTCGGCGGCGCTTCCATGGCGGGATCCAAAATCGCCGCCGCCGATGGAGGCCATCGGAGCCGTAGATCTGGTAGCTGCGACGAACGTCGTTGCCGGCGGAGGTGGCTGGGAAGATGTTATCGGCCTGGAGGACCAGCAGCGGCGCCACCTCCAGAGGCTCCACGCCAAGGGAGTGCTCTGGAAGCCGCCGGAGGAGGAGGACGACTCTTCCTCCTCCTCGCCGACGTTTTCCGCCCTCAGATCCGTCGTCTTCCGCCTCTCTCACGGCGGCGAGGTCTCCTCCGATGGAAACTGCCTCTTCACGGCGTCTCGGAAGGCGATGGGCGGCGGAGACGACGGCGGCGTTGACGCGCGAGAGCTCAGGCGGAGGACGGTGGCGCGGTTCCTGGAGGATCTTGGATCTGCGGGTTTTGAGGAGAGAGAAGCGATCGACGACGCGATCCGGCACATGTACTCGCCGGATCTGAAGAACGGTTGGGGGATTCACGTCGTCCAGGAGGTGAAGGTATTGGCCAAGAAGGAGGATCGGTTCGCTCTCGATTCGGCCATCGAGGAGCTCGTACACCTCGGCATGCAAAGGTATCGCTTCTTGAATCGATCTTGAATGACTGAAGAAAAATTCGTAATCTCGATTTTGCGTAGGTGAAACGATTTTGCGTAATCTCGATTGTTGTTTGTTTGAATTGAAAAGAAGGAATTGAAATCGTTTCTGACTATTTAGGTTTTTTTGAAGAGTGTTGAATTTAGGGCATAGTAGAAGGTTCATGATGATGATGATGATGTTGTTGCGTTTTGGGATTTTGGTTGTTTTCTTTACCGTGTGCTTCTTGTGTTTTGTTTGTTGATGATTGAAGAGAAATGGCGGCAGAGTCTATTTACAAAGAGAGGTGTATTCCGGTGAATGATGGTCCAAGTTGGGCCAAATACATGTTGATCTCTGGTTCTCCTGATGATGAATATGATATCATCACTTTGCAATATACTGAGGAAGGTTTGTTATCTGTAGATGAGAACAGAGAGGGCCATGCTGCAGCTTTTGGCGACGATATTGCAATTGAGTGCCTTGCCACCGAGTTCAAGCGAGAGATTTATGTGGTAAGAAATCTGGGAGCTGCTTTTTGGAGTTACAATTGCTGTCTGTGTGCATTGATCCCATTAAGATGTTGAAGAAGTTGGTATATAATCTTTATGTTATCCCTTAACTATTTTGTTGATGCAGGTTATTTTATTTTATGTTAGAAGTATCATAATTTGATGACAATCCTTACATCTTCCCACTTGTTTTAGCTGTATATAGCACATAAAGTTTCAATTTTTTTGTGCTGTATGTCTGTTCTCAACTAATATAAGCACTTTGAAAATTACGTTTTAAGTTTTCATAATGTATATTTAGGTCTAGGTTTTGTTCATTTGCACTTCAGGAACTAATTGGCAGATACATGGGACCTCAGTTAGCACTTTAAATGAATCACTCCTTAATATACCTTTTAATTATTAATTGGATTGAACAGTAGGAAACTGGACTCCTGGCATGCTATTGTAGATATTATTATGTGAGACTTGTCGCATGCACATTCAATTATTTGTTTCTTTCTGTCCATTAATGAAGTGTGGTAGTGTGTGTTGAAGTGATGAGCACCTGATATGTGACTATGCAAGTATTTGTTGCTTTTGGAATTTCATACTTCTCCTTACATGTTTGATTGTGACCTGAAATCATTGTTTGATGGTCCTTATAAAGGTATAATTGGCATTTATTTGTGGAGATACCAGATTCTTGTTTTCCCATTTTGACATGGGTATTCGTTGTAAATTCTCTGGATGTTATTATGTGTGATATTTTGAAGCTTCAATTATGTGAACTGGAATCTTAAAAAATGTAAAATAATGCAAATGCAATATTCATTTCTTTGTGCCGTTAGTTTGGGCATACATTTGTGTGTCATCCATCCATCTAAATGTGCTTATCTTTTTCAGGTGCAAGCACATGGTTCAGATGCCATGGTTGATGAAGAAAATTGTGTTTTCTTCCTTCCGCATCGGCCAAGGAGCGAAATTGCCGAACTTCCCTTCTTCCTGTTCATGAAAGGAACAGGTAATGGAGAACAAGATTTTAATAAATGGCTAATTTTCGGCCGGATTGTGTTTTCTCTATATATCATCCTTTCATTCTGGATAGAACTTCAACCAGCTGATTAAAGATCATTTTATTTTGTCTTTGTCTTTCCATGTTATTTTATAATGAGTTATCTAAGCAATTTCCCTCATACAGGTTGGTGTGGTGCTGGAGCTGACCATTATGAGCCCCTTATCGCGCATCCTTCTCCCCTTATTTCACAAGAAAAGGTTGCTGTTGTACTGTGAGGCTTCTCGGCCTGCAATTTTGTGGAGTAGAGATTGAGTAGAATTAGAATTCATTCATCCTATTTATTGTGGCCCCATGCTCAGTGTCTGGCCTGCAATCTGGTTCTCCTGATGGCTGGCTATTCTTTGATCCCAAGGAGAATCTCATTGCATTGTAGCATTCATTTTGTTACTGACATTTAGAATCAATCATCTTTGACTCTTGTGACACAGGGTTTGCCCTGCAGGTTTGAGCAACCATAGAGTATTTCTTTTTAGTAGTTTTCACCGGCTTCTGTTTTTGTTATTCCTGTTGTTGAGTTTTGAGCAGAGGGTGTACCTTCTAGGCAGAGTGTGTTGTTCAAATTGGAAGAATTGTATCTCAGTGGATTTCGTCAATTTTTTTTTTAGTGTAAGTGGCTTCTTTTCTTGCCATCGTAGTAGTCATTTTTCTTTTCATTTCAAGGCATGAATGTAATCGGAGAATGTCACATCTGAGTGGATTTTAATGAAATGGAAAATGCCAGTTTTTGATGTCATTGTTTGTGTCAATGGAACTGAGTACTTCTGTCATTGTTTACACTTCTACTACGGATAGATACTACGAGTAATTTTGTTGTCAATGCATTTTCAGTAGCATTTAATTCGAAATAGCTATTCAGGAAGAAAGCTCACAAATGCACCTGAACATTAATTCTACGTTCCCACCCAGTTTGACAAGACGCTAATGTCAATGTCAAATTCAGGTCGATACTTTGTTACAGCTGGTTATGATGCATATACATCGTTGTGAAGTCTTGTATTAAAGTGAAGAATATCCTTTGGAATCAAACAATTGCAATAAAAGTGTGAAAACTAACTAGTCCTTCAAGTGGTGGCTATTTATTACATGACGGTTGTGGATGTTTAAAGACAAAAAAAATTGGGCTAGGATTTGCAGTTGAAGTCTAATGCATGCCTCTTGGTGGTGCCACCAAATATTTCGTTCATCTGTTGACCCAAAAAACACACAAATCAGAGAAAAAGAAAATGGCGTTCATCTATCTATCTATCCGTAAGCTGCCTTCAACACATAAACTTCGGGGATGCTAGATCTCCAAATTTAACGCTGATTCAAGAATTAGTGAAATAAGGAAAAGTTCTTGAATTTTTCATACATGTTTTGCATTTAAATTAAAAAAAAAAAAAAAGCAAATCAGTGTTCTTCAGTCAAATAACTTTTGCTTTATAGATTTTTTAAAACACAATGTTACGGGAAGCTGGAATAGCTCAGTTGGTTAGAGCGTGTGGCTGTTAACCACAAGGTCGGAGGTTCAAGCCCTCCTTCTAGCGGACTTATAACTAGTTTTGCAATACTGTTGAAGCGATTAGAATGTCAAAGTAAAAAGAATTTTGATGTAACAAAAAGTGGATGTTCTTATTAGTTGCGATTTGATTCTATATAAATTAATAATTTATCATTTACGATAGAAAATACTCATTTGAATGCTTATTATACTAAATAAATACAAGATTATCAATAATATCACTTATTCTCTTCCTTCTCTATCACTCCTTTTAAGTCATCCAAGTATTGATAGTTATATAAAATAAAATAAAACTAAGGACAAAAGGACAATTTGGTGTTTGGAGAGGGACGAGTTGCAAAACCTAACAACTTCAACAACTTCGGAGGAATCTAACACCACATTGTCCTCTTCTACTCAGCAAAGGGGCAAAGGGAAAGAATTAAAAAGGGACAAGCACCGTTTCGGAGATATCAAGGGCCTTAACCATAAACCCCCAAACCCTTCCGCTCGTTCTCTCCGAAGTCTTCTTATTAACCCTTCTCTCTCTGTCTCTCTCTCCCTCTCTTGCTTACAAGTTACAACCTTTGACAACACTTCTCAAAAAACACACCAATCACAACACAGTTTTTGTTTTATGGCGACCCTTTATTCAACGCATTGCCGTTCATACCCTTCTCTGCAACCACCTTCGTCGTCTTCGCCGTTTAAGCAGCACGTGACCCTGTCGTCGTCGGCATCGAAGCGTTTCCTTGGAGCTAAGGTTTCCCTCAAATCTCAACCCGATTCGAATCCGATTGCCGTTCACACCACCCACCACCAGCCGCCGCAGCAACAGCAAAACGACGGTTCGTTCTCTGTCGTTTTGATGCTCTGCTCGTTTACTAGTTAATATAGATATGTGTGTTATATGTCACATGTTGCTTCTTGTTGCTATGTTCTAAAGTTTGTGTTTTTCTAATACACTTTTGTCTATTGATTTCAATTTTGAGCTAAAGTTATGGTTTTTTTATTTATTTTGTTTAATAATGATAATTAGTGTAAGACTTGCATCAAGTTGAGTATATCTAGTTCTTTCAATTCTCGAATTAAGAAGAAAGTTTAAAGAGTGTGCCCTCATCTCAACAAAATTGTCCACTTCTTTATTTGATTTTTGAGAGAATAGGATGGAATAGATATAAGAAACTACAACAACTACTAAGTTTTGTCTCACTGGTTAGCTACATGGATCAGACGATGCGATTGTGTCGACCATGCTTGCATTTACGCCATTAACCTTTGAATCTCTATGGAATAGATATAAGAAACTTGACAATAAATATTTTCATAATAATTTTAGTAAATCATAATTTCTTGACATGAAATTCAGTTTTACAGTGTGAAACTTTTGGGGTTGTGTTTTGGAGAGAGGATAGGAATTGAAAACGTGCTTTTTGTCGTTATGTGGTTTGGAAAAGTCTTAACATGCAGATGGCGCGTGAATGTAGGTGCCACAACTGCTTCTGTAGCCCCGGTTGAGAATGGCACTTCTCAGAAGCGATCGAAAGCTGAACTATTGTCAGTTGCAACGTCTTTAGAAGAGTCTTTAGGCGTAGCCATATCCGAAGAGGATGACAACAATTCAACCGTTAGTATTACTGTTGTCGGAGCCTCTGGAGACCTTGCTAAGAAGAAGATATTTCCAGCACTCTTTGCACTTTACTATGAGGATTGTCTTCCCAAGGTTTGATATTTTTTGACACTATCTATGTCTTTGTGTAGCTTTTGAAAGATTTGGTTCAATGTGTATGGTTAATGAATGTTTTGGTTTATGGCAGCACTTCACTATCTTTGGTTATGCACGAAGTAAGATGACTGATGCAGAACTGAGAACTATGGTTAGCAAGACCCTAACTTGTAGAATCGATAAGAGGTAAAGATTATTCCCAACTGTTAATAGTTATATTATTGTACGATTATTTAACTTAATTTCTTCATTTTAGGAAATACTTTTTAATGTTTGGAAACTTATTCTGTTTGATTTCAGAGAGAACTGCAGTGAAAAGATGGACCAATTTCTTGAGAGATGTTTCTACCATTCTGGTCAGTATGATTCTCAGGAAAACTTTGCAGCGCTAGACAAGAAGCTTAAGGAACATGAGGTAATTAGGGATAGGGGCTTTTGTTCAGAAAGTATGCCTCTGGCTAGAAAGCACTTTTTTAAGCCTTGCAGATCATTGTTCATGGTTCACGAAGTGATTGGACTCTCTTGACCCTATAAAAATGAAAAAGAATAACCTGATCAAGATTCTAGTTTTAAACTGAAAGACAAATTTTGTTTTCTAAACTTTTCATACGTTCATCTTAAGCAATAATTTGATTTTGACTGGATGGTGATTTCACTGTAATAAAATGTTATTGAAGTATTTGTCCTGTTATCCATACATTCATAAATAAAAGAGTAATACTTGTAGGTTGTTTTTCTTCCATGCCACTCATGAGGGTCTGGTCTAGTCTTTACTTTGGATGTAGAGCTAGACCATCAGGTTACCTAGATGGGTTTGGTTATATTCTTTGTTCTTTTATTGAAACAAATGCGAGCCTTTTTGTTCTGATCTGTATTTAACCATTATGTTTGAATACTAATTTTTCTTTTTGTAGGGGGGGAGAACTTCAAATCGCCTGTTTTATCTATCAATTCCTCCAAATATATTCATCGATGCTGTAAAATGCACAAGCTCATCAGCATCTTCTGGCAATGGTTGGACAAGGGTCATTGTTGAGAAGCCTTTTGGCCGTGATTCAGAATCTTCAGCTGCTTTAACAAAATCTCTCAAGCAGTATCTTACTGAGGATCAAATTTTCAGGTTTTCTAGCTAAACTGATTATCTGCAACTTAACGGACTGTAAAGTAGTGTTACTTATAAAAATGGAAAATCGTGTGCAGGATTGACCACTATCTTGGGAAAGAGCTTGTGGAAAATCTTTCTGTTCTCAGATTCTCTAATCTCATCTTTGAACCATTATGGTCAAGGCAGTATATAAGAAATGTACAGTTCATATTCTCAGAAGATTTCGGCACCGAAGGACGTGGAGGGTAAACCATTCTTCCTTAACTGCTTTCACACTTTCTAATCTATAGTGAGGATCCTCATTCATTTATTTGTGCCATGTGCAGGTACTTCGACAATTATGGTATAATAAGAGATATCATGCAGAATCACTTACTTCAAATACTAGCCCTCTTTGCAATGGAAACACCCGTTAGTTTGGATGCGGAGGATATTAGGAATGAAAAGGTCTCGTATGGTTATACACCTTGCTTTGTGTTGTTTTAAATAATCGTGATTTTTCCCTCACTGGTATTTCTATTGTTTAATGGGTTGCCAGGTCAAGGTTCTTCGTTCGATGCGACCCCTACAGCTTGAGAACATGGTCATAGGTCAGTACAAGAGCCATACAAAAGGAGGTGTCACACATCCGGCCTACACCGATGACAAAACCGTACCAAAGGACAGCTTAACTCCGACATTTGCTGCAGCTGCCCTCTTCATAGATAACGCGAGATGGGACGGTGTGCCTTTTCTGATGAAAGCTGGTAAAGCATTACACACCAAGAGGTAAGTGGAGGGTACGCGCACACATATATATATACTTCAATGCCTTTCTTTGTATTAAGTTTTTTTAATTTAATATTTAACTGCTATGTTGTTTTGGGTTCAGAGCTGAGATACGGGTACAGTTCAGGCACGTGCCAGGAAATTTGTACAATCGGAACTTCGGGACAGATCTTGATCGGGCCACAAACGAACTTGTTATAAGAGTTCAGCCTGATGAGGCTATTTATTTGAAGATCAACAACAAAGTGCCGGGTCTCGGAATGAAGCTAGACCGCAGTCATCTGAATCTTCACTATGCAGCAAGGTATTTTCTTTTCACCATGAAAATTCATTCCACATTAACGCAAAATTTTAATGCACACTTCATCACTATGAAAGCAAGTTTATTTCTTGCTCCACTGATGAAATTCAGCATATTAGCAGATAGTAAAAATCCATTTGTAACCGACATTTTCTTCGATCATTTAAGCTAACATTTTTTTTTGTCACTTCAGATACTCAAAGGAGATTCCGGATGCTTATGAGAGGCTACTCCTGGACGCCATCGAAGGAGAAAGAAGGCTTTTCATACGCAGTGATGAACTGGATGCCGCGTGGTCACTCTTTACGCCTGTATTGAGCGAGCTAGAACAGAAAAGGATAGTTCCGGAGTACTATCCTTATGGTAGCCGGGGCCCTGTTGGCGCTCACTATCTCGCTGCACAATACAATGTACGATGGGGCGACCTTGGGATAGACATGGACCACTAGCCTCCAACGTTAGCTAACATGCGATGCTCGATTCACGGCTTCTTGCTTGGAATGCTCTAATTTTTTTCCCCCTTCATACTACTATTAGCATTGTTGCTTCCCTGGAAAAAGAGAGGTTGGAGGCATACATGAATTCATGTAAAAGCATCGAAGTAAGAGGAATAATAAAGCAATGAGATAATTGACTTAGGATAGCAAAGATGTTTCGTGCAAATCTAGCTTGGTAATGTATTATTATTATTATTATTATTCTGAATTTGTTAGTTTGGCAAACAAAATATGAAGGTAGAAATGAATATTCAATCTGGTTTGAGTCTGTACTCATTCAACTCATGATGAGTTCTTACTTGCAGAATGTGTAGCACACACTCTTCCAATTGAACCAGTTATGTCACAAAGTAATGTGATTATTAATCATAAACCCCATTGGAAAATAATGAAGAGGGGGGAAGTTGTATTAGCATATTACTAGCTCAATTAATTTTAACCGTAGTTAAATTCCCGAGTTAATTGGTACACAAGTTAACATTTTTATTAGTAAACTTGTACAAATTTGTCAACCTTAATTTTAATATTATCAATTACTTTATCTGTTTCAGTTTATCTATTTAGGTTTTGCACAAAAATGAATTTAGGTTTTGCACAAAAATGAAGTAAATATAAATTTTTGTCGTAGTAGCACAAAATTCTTGAAATGAAAGTACTTTTAATTTGAAAAAAAAAAAAGAAGCTTTTAATGTATTTTTAATATTACAATAGTTTCATTTTTAGAATTATATGCAGTTATTACTACTATTAAAATCTTAAATGGTCAAAAATTGAGCATGAAAATTGAATTATTATGTTTTATACATAACCGATAGTGATGATTCAATTGATCATAATAATATGGCAATGGAAAACTTCAATATTACAATGTAAAACACTTTTTACTTAGCTCATCTCAAGAGTTTCTCTTTCTGTCTTTTTTTTATTTGGTTGTATCTCAACAAAATATCATATTTCTACACGTGCGGTTTGGCCCAGTGGGCCTCTCATACGGCCTTTTGTACTATGAGATAAAGTCATAGAGAAGAGGAAAGAGGGGACAAAAAGGTAAAATATGAAGTGGCATTACACTATGTTATCTAAAGTGTTTGGTATTCTTGTCTGCCACACTAGCTAGTTGAGTTTGGAAAATGTCTTTCTATAACCTAATGAAGAGACATTGTGTAATGCAAGTATATCAATGTGAGGAAGAAAATATCAAGTGCTTTATATTTATTTTGGTTTAATTTTTAAATTAAGTAAGGACTTATCAAAGTTTAGATGAGTTTGATATTGATCATCTCACTAAGATCAGGACATACCCCTATGTCTTATGAAAATTTATAGAAGTATTTACAGATCACCTAAGCTCTTACATTGATGACAATAATCAAACCTATATTCTTTTAGAATATGAGTTATTTTTTTACCGACTGTATCTACTATATTTGTCCAACATGAATTTTTATTTGCAGATGAACACACTTTTGACCTCTAAATCACTCATCTTGAAGGAAATGAACACACATTTTCACTTGATTTGTTTAAATCTAGTTTTATCTTTTTTTTAAAAATATATATATTTCAAATGAACACAAACTCTAATAAACGATAAATATATTTCAAATGAACACAAACTCTAATAAACGATTTTCGTAAAAGCAATGAAAAAACCCTTAGCGAAGAAGGGAAAGAAAGAAAAGGAAGGGAAGGCATTCATGTACTGAATCATGTCATGGTCTCCTATGGATAAAAAGAGGAATAGATTCTTTTCTTTGATTTTGATGTACTCATCACTATACACTACACCAGTCATAAGAAGCACTGATACGTAAAAAATGTACAAGACAAAGAAACTATATATATATATATATATATATATATATAATTGAAGATTTATAATAATATTATAATATTTTTATTGATATAAAACTACTAATTTTTAATATTTTTTTAAACACCATTTCAAAATCTATGATTCCTTTTATATAGTTTTATGCGTTAATATTTATTAATTTTCTAAGGTTGATATTATTATAAATTTATTTAATATTTAAACTTTTTTTTTATTTGGACACAAGTAAACACAACTTAAAAAACTTTTAAATATAACTCAAATTTGTCTAAATATAAACATTTTATTTGGTCACAAATATGTCTGTCTAATAAATATCTTTGTGTGTCAATATTTCTTAACACACCACCCTTATAGTGACCGAATAAATAAGAAAATCACCTTACAACAAAGGCCACAATAGTAGCCCCATGCCCTTGTGACAATGATGTATGCTTTGGAGCAAATAATTACTTTTGGTTACAATAGGGACTAGAGCCGCAGCTTTATAATTACTATTGGAAGTGAGCCAAATCAAGTTTTTACCGAATTACTGTATTTGAATCTAGAAATTTAGCTCTCATTTATTTATTATTGAGTTGAGCTTAAAATCTTGATTTATTTGTTATTGAATTGAGTTTAAGCTGAATTCATTTTTATCAAAACAAACCTTGAGCTATATTTTAAATTTTAGTTGAGAGAATCATCTATTTTTAAGTGTTTAATAATATTTTTACATAATTAAAATATATATGCAAAAAAAAATCAAATCATGAGTTTTGTTAAGTTTGACTCGATTCGACTCATTTTTAATTCTATCAAGGAATATGCAAGTTTGTCATTACATTTCAATCTTGTTGAATTGATAGGTAATAGTATTAACTTCTATCTCAGAAATCATAATATTAATATTAATATATATATATATATATATATTATAACTACTTATATTATAAGACATAGTGCTAAGTATTTATGTTTCTTTTTTACTACATAAATAAATGTTTAAGCAATTAAATTCTTGTTCTCCTAATATTTTTTTCTTTGATAGATAGCATTTGATGAATAAGGAGATTTTTTTCTTTGAGAGATAGCATTTAATGAATAATAATGGATACTATCGAACAAGTTCGTGACATGATATGTGATGGTGAATTTTATTAATCTAGGTTTCTTTATTAAAATTTTATTTCAAAATTAGTTAAATATTCATTCCTTTTAAAAACAGGGCATGAGAGTTTCACTAGCTACCCATCATGATTTGTCCGGTAGTCAGATCCTAGGTTGGTTTTAATTGACATGACATGACAATCCAATTGTGCAAATCAAATGCATCTCTGCAATGGATGTGATAAACTCATTCACGAGATCTGTTTATGTAAAAAAGGATATGTCACTATCCAATTTAGTGCCTAAACATTTGTGTTCTCATTACTTACCATAATATTCAAACTTGAGGGAATAGTTTATTGAAAGCTGACTTTCTAAATTGTAGAGTATAATTCTATTTCCAATTCAGTCTTTTCATTTCTATTAAAATTTTTATTGTTCTTTTTTTTTTTTTAAATGTCATAATTTATTTTTATGTTTAGAATAACGAATAAATAAAATTAATAAAATACGTGATTGATTTTTAGCGGCACGTAACCATAAGATAACATCATTAAATTTAAATGAGATATTAAAATAAAATCCTAAAAAAGCTCATTAAAAAATTAATATATGTATAAATTAACTTTAAAAAATTACTAAGAACTCTTAAGAATAATTTTTAAAAGTTAACAATAAAATTACATCTACTTTTTATTTATCAAACATAAAAAGTAAATTTGTGCCCTCAAAAAATTTTACCAAATTAAATCTAAATAACTCAATGACCAAAGGTGCATGAGCTACTAAAAATTATTATTTTTGCAACAGCAATCGCGATCAAATATTACACGTCGTTTAGAAAAAAACCTTATGCCAACGACATAATTATCATCATATGTCACTGCAAAATCTCCGTAACCAAAAGTTATGCAACAACATTTAAAGTCGTCACTACTAAAACTATTTTTTCACAGAAACATTTGTGGCTGCTACAATTATTTTGTACCAACGACCTTAATCGTTGCCATATACTCATATGCATCTGTTGTGAGTTATCGTTCATTCGTATGTTATTTTAATGAGAAGGAACACGTTACAACACTCAAGTGTGTGAACACTCGAGTTTTAACCAGATAATATTATTTTATTTATTTATTTATTTATTTTCTAATTTCAGTAAAAGAACTCATAAAAGATCAAATGTTTTTACACTCGAATCTCGATGGTTGAAGGCTATTGTTTATTAACAAAACCTTCGAAGAAATTATCTTGTGCAAATAGTTACTTTTTTCATATATTAGAAAGAGTACTGAAAACTAAATTATTTTTTCTCTCGAGATTTTTAAGAAATCTTTTCAATACGATTACATATAACAAATATTGAATAACTCATTAAACTATTGACATTCACTATATAATTATATTCTTTGCCGTAGTGTTGTTGCGACACTCAATTTTTTTTGGTTTAAATATGAAGCGCATATCTTTAGTTAGTAATCAACATTATTTTGCAACCAAAAAATGAAAAAAATTAACATTATTTGATTATGTGCCATGTGAGATGAGATATGAGATGATGAAGTTTATGTATTTATTTTAGCTTTATTTTAATTTATGCAGTTACCATAAATATCCATAAATACACGTCTTCTTACAAAGGTTAGAGATGAATTATTGCAAATATGGAGCAACCGAATTAGGCATGACACTACCCTTTGCATCATCACTTCCAAACTTGCATGTGCATTTACAATAAATATCACCTCATTAATATTTTGTTCATGTAAAAATAGAGATGTAAATCTACACTTGAATTTCTAAATGTTCAAGTTCCAAGCAAGATTTATATTTTTCAAGTTTTTCCTAATTTTTATTATTATGTTACAATTGGATTTTGAATAGACAAAAAAACAGAACACAACAAACTAACCCCACAAAACATAAAAAATCCCATGACATCACATCATATATAGTTGATGCTTGGACACAAGAAAGAGGATCAATAAAATACATAGTTCCATTACGAAAATAATAATTATACCTTTGATATGTTATTTATAACACACTTAACTTTGCAAGTATTTTAAAATATTAAATAATGTTGTGATCATACGACTGTATATGTTAATGTCTTCTTGTTTCTTATAGAAAAAAAAAAAAAACATCACTTTAAACTATTTAATACAAATGAATATTTTCACATGCATGTTTTCTTATAGCCTAAACCCTAACATAACTCATACAAGTGGGGCACTTGATTCCCACATTGCTTATACTATGACATTTTTACTCTTAAAACTACTATAAATCACTAAAGTTCCATGTTACTGAGTCTATAAATTTTTACTATTAACACTATGATAAATATGCATATGTCATCTTTATCTCCTCTAAACTCATTTTAGAGGAGTAAACGATGTTGTGGTCATTGGCTTAGCCAATCATGGTTATCCTTTACAGTAACTAACGAGATTGTTAAACTAACCATTGGTGACCAAATAGTTTTGTTTTTTCTTTCAAACACAACAAAATTACATCGATTTATGGGGACAACCAGTCTAACCATTGATCTATTCTCATCCAACCTGTCAGACCAATTAATTTTTATGAAGGGAAAAAAAAAGTGTTTCAACAATCAAGTTCTAATTGTACAATATATTTTTTATTTTTTAAATTGTGTCTAATTTCATCACAAATCTCTCGTAAGACTAAAATACACTTAATATTTAACTACACTTGTTTAGCAAAATCAATAATAACTTTCATACAATTTTTTTTCTCTCATTAGAAATAGTGCAAAACTTAAATCTTTATATATATATATATATATATATATATAAATCAACTTAATATAATAGCAGATAACAAATAACAAATAACATTGGCATATTCAATAACATTGGCAAATAACAAAATATTCATTAACTCATTCAACCATTGGCATATTATGTACAAATCTTTCTTTTTTTATTAGGTAGACCATACTTCATTTTTAGAGTGTAAAATATTTTTGTATAATGTATATATTACCATGCTAATAAAGGTAATTGACTCTAATATTCATTAGTTTCAAAGTCTCATAATATTATAAAATTATAAAACAATATAAAACTTCTTATAGTATATCAATTTTCCTTTTTAATTTGAAATACACAGATCTTTACTAAGTAATCAGCGTTATTGGTTACAAACTCTCACAATAAAATCTCTAGATTACCATACAATGGCCAACAATTAATAAATGTTTGACCCAATCAATAACTTTCTTACACAACATAGCAGAGTATTAGTTTAAGATAATACTATACCATAGAATATATGATTTGTTGTTTGGAGACTCATGGTCCCTCTTAGGAGCCACCCAATGAAACACTCCAAAAATCCCAAAACACACATCCCAATTTGCGAAGGTACAAGGAAAGTGTAACAACCATACACACATAATCAAAACAATAAAAAAAAAATCATTCTTAAACTTTACATACATGTATAATCTAGTATTTGTACTTAAAAAAATAACTGATTAATCTTTAAACATCATTAAATTTGTTAATTCCTTGTCCCTAAACTTAAAAGAAAAAGGATTTATTAATGAATATTTTGATTATCAAGTTTACGAACTAATAAATTATTATTTGTCTAGAGATTAAGTTGGGCGCGAGGGTAAAGTCGACATTAACCAATAAATAAATAAATATATATATA
>QANU01014112.1:91139-111543 GCA_003254905.1 Nissolia schottii
CCCCCCCCCCCCTTTTCACCTCGTAGCTGCATTCATAGGCCTTGATTCTCAATTTGTCAGTTTTTAGCTTTTATTACTGTGAATTCATGGCCTTGAATTCCTTCTATGAAGGCTTTTAGTCTATGTCTTTTGAACAAAATAGGAAATGAAGAACAAGTGAAAAGAGTAAAAGAGTGAATGAGAAAATACTGTGTAGTTCTGTTTATGATCCATTTTGTGACAAGTTAAATCACAATTAGATTGAAAAAGAATCAGACAAAACAAGAAGCACTAGCTTGTTTCCAAACTTGAACCGGAAATTCCTCGATTTCGTGTCATTCTTCGTGGAGCCTTATGATTTTTAATTGCGGCCCGCAAGTGCCTCGCGGCAGTAAAATCGGCCGTATAAGCTGCGATTCTTTGTAACTTTCCACATTTGCCACTATTCGTGATGTAACTGCAACCGCAATTCAAGGCCATTAGTCTAATGACAACTTTTTTGTCTGTCTGTTTGTTCCAGTCACTCGGCCGAGGAGTCTGTGGCTTCCGGACCTTGAGAAGATCTGTCGGCCTCCAAGCCGCGGAAGAACACACAACCATCGAATTAACCGGAAGAGACAGGCCAGGTTTGCTCTCAGAGATTTTCGCCGTTCTTGCAGACCTAAAATGCAATGTGGTGGCAGCAGAAGTTTGGACACACAACTCAAGAATGGCTTCGGTTGTTTACATCACCGAAGGGGCCACAGGATCGCCGATAGAGGATCTGGATCACCTGGCCAAGATCAAGCAGCTCCTGCTGTATGTGCTGAGAGGAGACATAGACAAGAGGAATGCCAACACTGCTGTTTCGGTCGACTCGACTCACAAGGAGAGGAGGCTGCACCAAATGATGTATGCCGATCGCGATTATGACACATATGATGGGGATAGTAATAGGCCAACAAGTGATAAGAACATGCCCCTTGTGACCGTTGATAACTGTGCTGATAAGGGATACACTGTTGTGAACTTGAGGTGTCCGGACCGGCCAAAATTACTGTTTGATACCGTCTGCACAATCACAGATATGCAGTATGTTGTGTACCATGGAACTGTCATTGCTGAAGGACCAGAGGCATATCAGGTTTGTTCTTGATGTTCTTTGAATTGACATATAGTTAGTACTTCCGTGTTATTTCTGATATTTGGTCTAACATTTTTGTCTGATCACACCATTTCCATGTGAAAACTTCTTATATAGATACAAATCTAATGGTTTATATATAGAAGCAATCAGAATAAGCTTGCTGTGACTCAGAAATAAGTAATTGTCTTTTGAACAAACTTAGACTTGAGATTGAAAAGTCTGTTCTTACAACTTTTTTCCTCGAAGTTTGCCTGTTTTTGTTATTTCGATTTGAAAATTTCTGATGTTAATACAAATCTAACAGTTTATATTTAGACACAATTTATGATGAAATTGATGTGACTTTGAAATAAGTAATTGTATCTTGAACAAAGTTAGTAGGTGTCGGTTTTATTGTGAATGTTGTCTAAACATAAACTGTAAGATTTGTATCTCTGCGATAATCTCTATTTGGATGTACGTTTAAACTTCTGTAATCGGTATTGCCTTGTCTTAACAGGAATACTATATAAGGCATGTGGATGGATGTCCAATCAGTTCTGATGCAGAAAGGCAAAGGGTGATTCACTGCTTGGAGGCTGCTATTAAGAGAAGAACTTCCAAGGTAATACTTAGGATATTTTGGCTACATAACTTATTTAAGTTCTTATGTGACAACTTATAAATAAGTTTATTTTGTATTTGAATACACAATAAATACTCATAAGTGACAGTACTTACTATTTTTTCTATTTGATGTATAGGGCATACAACTAGAACTTTGTGGCGATGATAGGGTTGGCCTTCTGTCTGACGTAACTCGCATCTTTCGAGAGAACGGCCTCTCGGTTAGCCGCGCAGAGGTCACAACAAGAGGCTCAAAGGTCATGAATGTCTTCTATGTGACCGATGCATCCGGCGATCAAGTTAAGAGTGAGACAATTGAGGCAGTGAGAAAGGAGATTGGACTGACCATACTTCAAGTGAAAGATGATGCGTTCTCTAAGCCTCCACCGCCGCCGGAGAGTGGTGGTGGTGGTGGTGGTGGTGGTGGAAGGTTCTCTTTGTCCAATCTCTTCAGAACAAGCTCTGAGAAGTTCCTCTACAACTTGGGAATCATGAAGTCTTGTTCTTGAAAACCTTTGCATTTTGGTCTTATCAATGTTGTAATGTGTAAATAGTAGATAGTAGATTTTAGTTTTGGCCTAGAAAATTAGACTTTGGTTTTTGGATTTTGGAAACTCATTGCAATTGCTTTATGGTTTGATCTCTTTAGATCCTTCTTGTCAGCATTAGTTGTAATATCAGATTTCAGATTATAGGGTTTGGTGTAGGTATGTTTTCTTTGTTAAGTTTATGTAAATTAGTGTGAATTTGTTGCATCCTTGTGGTCTCAAAAATTGATATATTTGGATAACTGATATTTATTTTAATTTTACATGTGCGTTTGGTATCAAAGACACAAAAAGACAGAAAATTTCTATTATTTCAAACCCTAATTTTATATTCTCTCAAGTTAAATTTTTGTCACCTCTACTCCAATTTTAGTGAGGTACAAAAAATATTTAAAAAAATATTTTATCCTAACAACGACATGTTACAAAATTAATCCTTTTCGACTAAATTACCGATACTAAACAAGAGCCTTTTGGTAATGGAAGTTTTTCTTTTATTAGTGTGAAACTTACAAGATTAAAAATGTTAAATAACATACCAAAAGTTTAATTATATGTTGTAATAATTAGTTCACGCGGGTGATTATTATTTGAATCGCACAAGTAATTTTTAGCCATTTTTATCATTGTAAATCCATCTATTTAAAAGTCCATCATAACAATAAAATTAGAGAAACTTAAAAATATCATTTTCATAAAATATATTATGCCATTAAAACTTTAATATCTTTTTCACATAAAGTCTTGGACTCACCTATTATCACAAAAGTGTTTTATGTCTTTCTTTATCAAAATTAGGATCTTCTCATGTTCAACATGAGGAGAAAATCCAAATCTTTTTTATCTTTAAGATATCTATTTCATTTTATTTTATTTTTTTTTAAAAAAAGGTAATTGTGAAACATGAATTTCGATTAATGAATATAAAATATCTACCCGAAAAAAATATTATAATAATAAATAAATAAAGATATTGCACCCGAAAATGAAGGCCCTGAGGCTTAGCACTACTGCTCTGCTTTCAGCAGCAGTTCATCCAACAACCCTTTCGAGGAAACCGAGGTTAATCTTCAGAAGTAGTGTCGGTGTTACCACTTCCAGAATTAGAATGGCCATGGCCACGAATGAAACTCCAACAACCTCAAAAGTGATGGATTCTCATCTGCACGTGTGGGCTTCCCCTCAAGAGGTAACACAAGATTTCATACATCTTTGTTTGACAGTTAAATTTACTTGATTTATCATAATTGTTCTGCATAATTCTTTTGCAGAGTTTTTTTTTCTTTTATGTACAAAATAATGGTTTTACAAGCATTATCTTTTCATCTTTCTTTTTTTTAATTTTTTTTTTTTTAAATGAAGGCTGCTAAATTCCCCTACACTCCTGGACAAGAGCCCAATTTAGCAGGACATGCCGATTTTCTGCTCCAGGTATGCGTTTCTGTGTGAAGATTGCTCGAAAAATTCTTGTATAGATACAGTTCTAACGCCCGAGTTTATTTTTGAATAATTTTTTAGAACTTTTTTTTTCTTGATATTGCAAATTTGTTTGAACAGTTTTAAAGCACCTTATTGTTGTACTTCCTACAAATATTGAACCATTTATGGAGATTATGGTGCAGTCGTCGTGAATCTGCTATTTCACAAAAATTCCCTACCTGCTAAGGGGCACCGAAGAATTCACCTTCTCACCTTTTTTTTTTTTTTTTGCCTCCCCTTGAAGTGTATGGAGGAAGCAGGAGTAAATGGTGCTGTCATTGTGCAGCCAATTAATCATAAATTTGATCATAGTTATGTCACAAGGTATGTTCAAGTTCAACACGTCTCTCTTTTTTACCATTTGAATGTTAAAACTGGGTGATTAAATACTATAAGAATTAAGAGTTGTGTTTGGCACCAAAGACAGGACAAGGAGATAGAGACACGGGGACAAAGATGGAGAAAATTGCTATCCCTCTAGGCACCAATTTTGTGTGCCCCATTCAAAAAAAAAATTTATCCCCTTTGTCCCAACTTTAGTGAGATATGAAAAATATAGGAATTTTTTGCTCTTGTATCTTTTTTCTTTTGTCTTTGTCCTTGGTACCAAACGCAGCCTTAGTGACGGTCTAATCCCAAAGTTCTGACAATCATGATTTTTTCTCATTTCATCACTACAGTCATTGCGTCTCCCATGTGATGGCTTCTTTAATTTTATTTATAATGTTAATTGTATGGTATAACTCATGCCAATTTATTCAATTGGACAGTGTTTTGAAGAAACATCCAGCCAAATTTGTTGGTTGTTGCCTTGCTAATCCAGCTGATGATGGAAGTGGTCTTGAGCAGTTTGAACAACTTGTTTCGAAGGTTTAATGGATAATTTCCTTTTCATCAGATAACAGTTGATGTTTTAAGAAATCAATTGAATTTTTTTTTTTTTTTTTTTAATCTGTGTTAGGATGGTTATCGTGCTGTTCGATTTAACCCTAATTTGTGGCCATCCGGAGAAAAGGTAGGTTACCCCTTTTTGAACTGACCTTTTGAAGAAGAACATTGATATAGACATGTCATTTTGTAACATAACAGGATGTGAAAAAAGAAAAATGCATATCAATATGTTGAGCAAGAAGCAAAATATGTCAACTATATATATACTAGACTAGTAAATGCAGTTTTTTCACTTTTAGTACAAGGCTTGAACTGCTTCATGAACAAGTGATTTCTTATGTTTCCCGGGTAATGTGACACCATCTTACATGGTATTGTGTGAAAATTAAGGTTTTGGACTGAACTCATCCATATAGAGACAAGGAAAATACTTCATTGCCAGAATCTTTCTGCCAGAATTTTGTGAGAGTGATGTGGCATGATTTCTAACCATTAGATAAATAAGTGTTCTTTTTTTCTCTTTTTACTTATCCAACCACCCTCCTTGAATTTCTTTCAAAATTCTGGTAATATTTCTGACAATAATTTTGATCAAGTAGCGTTACTCATGATGAATGGATCAAAATAAATCTACTGTTTGGTTGGTTGGTTATGTTTGAATGATGTCATTGCAGATGACAAATGAAGTTGGGAAGGCAATTTTTCAAAGGGCTGGAGAACTCAAAGTACCTGTGGCTTTACTGTGTATGAAGGTGTTTTGATTAAATCTCCTTGTATTGTAATTACATAACTATCATATAAAGCTTCTTGTGACCAATTACATTTTTTTTTAATATGAAGTTGATGAAATTAAGATACTGTGTTTAATAATTTCAGGGGCTTGATCAGCATATTTCTGAAATTGAGCGACTGTGTACAGAATTTCCATCAACAGCTGTATTGCTTGATCACTTGGTCTTCTGCAAACCACCACTGTAAGATATAATAGACACATATAGTACTATTAGTATAATAATCATTGTAACAATGGCCAAGAAAATGGAATCTTCATATGAATATCATATTGCAGAAATGATGAGGAAGGATTAGCCTTTTCCAGGCTTTTAAATCTATCTAGATTTCCACAAGTAAGTGTTTTGGTTGCTTTTTCATGAACAGAATTTTAAGGAGGCATATTCTGCTTGAATTTTTTTTAAGGGGGAATGCCTTGATTAGTCCCTAAACATTTTAGCGATGTCCAAAGAAAAAAAAAGCCCTCAATTAATCCTAAACACACCCAATTGATTCCTGGACATTTCACACAAAAAGATTAACAAAGGTAACGTTTGAAATGTTCAAAAACCAATTGGAGTGTTTTTTTTGTTGAGGGATCAATGTGGACACCGATAACAAGTGACCAATTAGTACATTCCTGAATTTTTTAATTGACTGCACTACTGCTATATTGTTGAAGACTATAGGTTTCTCATTTCAATTGAATGTGTAAAATGGTAAAAAGGTGTAAATCTGAACAATATTGACAGGTATATGTGAAGTTTAGTGCCCTTTTCAGAGTGTCAAGAGAGAAATTCCCTTATCTGGATTTGTCTCCTCTCTTGTCCCAAGTTGTATCTACATTTGGTGCTAACCGTGTAATGTGGGGCAGGTAACTATCATAGACCTATTGAACTTCGAGAAAACAGTAGAATAGTGAAAACTGAAAAGGGTCAAGGTACTTCTATTCACAAACAAAATCATATTACCCTACTTTTGTTCATATTGTTGCAGTGATTTTCCTTATGTTGTTCCTGAATGTGGTTACAAAGGAGCCAGAGAAGCAGTGCAACTTATTGCCAATAAGATCCCTTTGTCTGCGTCTGATTTGGAGTGGATCATGGGAAGAACAGCTTCACATTTGTTCCAAAGCCAATTGACATCTTAAACGAGTTTGTTGCTAGTAGAATAGGAAGATATTGCTGCTAAGCAAGAACTTCAATGAATGTGAACGTTATTGTTCAGGCTGAGATTCATATTGACATTGTACTAGATATTATATGCTGAATGTAATTCATACAATTGTGGCACCATTGAAGATGTTTGTCTTAATTACAAGGCACTTCTTCTTCTTGGTAACCCCTTGTTGTAACTAATAAGATTAGACCACGATTAGGGTTTTGCTGATTGTCCTCTTAAATCACCTAGTATTTTCTGAAAACCATGCATGTTTGCCTTGTTAATGGATTCAATGGGGTCCTTCTTTGGAATTATAACATGCCAACTAGTGTAAGTTTTAATGAATTTGACCCCTAAATTCAACATATGTAAAGCCGCAAATTTTTGTCTAAATTTGGGGTTACTGTCCGTACAGAAGAGAGATTCGGAATAAAGTATAAAAGGAGAATAGATTTCCAGAACTAATAGGCAAGCCACCTCATTGCATGACATCAAACAAGGGGGAAATAGTTACATCAATCACAATGAACAAACTTTAAAGGACAAATAATTAAGGGGAAAAGAAAAACAATTTCATTCTTCCCAAATGGAGCCATTCTTGGGCTGAGTTTGCTTGTGTTATTGTTTTGCATCAGCATTGCTTCTCCTTTTCTTGCATCTCCTCAACTTGTCACAGGCAAATGCCCTCTCAAGCTGCTGCACCCTCTGAGACAAGGAGCTCAGAAGCCTCGTCTGCATCTCATTCTTCTCAAACAGCTGAGCCATCATCCCCATCATCCTCTCATTCTCCTCCACCATCTTCTCCAACAGCTCCTTCTGCTTCCCATCACTTTTTCCACCCTCCCCTTCAACGTGATCCTCTTCTTCTTCCTCCTCCACCAAACCATTATTCACCTCATCCAAAGTAGTCCCAACACTGTCTTCTTCTCCCTCCCCATCACCCCCCTCTTTCTCTTCTACCTCCATCTTCTTCTCCTCCTTTTCATCATCATCTTCATTCCTCAAACCTTCTATTTTATCCTCACCTTGAGAATCAACCTCCAACATCTCAGAATTACCCTTACTACCACCCTCCTCCTCTTCTTTCACCATACAATTCTCCTCCTCCTCCTCAACCAAATTAGTCCTTATCCCATCTTCAATTTTCTCACCTTGAGAATCAGCGACCAATTCCTCAGAGGCATTTTCACAAACACCTTCCTCTTCTTCCTTCACCAAACAATTTTCCTCTTCCTCAACCAAATTAGCCCCCACCCCTTCTCCAACAGAACCAGATTCTGCACCTTCTCCACCCTCATCATCCCCATGATGGGGTTCCTCCTTTTCACCCTCATCACTGGGCCCCACCATCTGATCAACCATCTCTTGCAATGCAATAGTTTTTCTAATCACACTTTTTCTGCATTCCCTGACACCAGAATAGTAATCCAGAATCCTCACAGAATCCAACTTGAGAAGCAAGTTCATGATGGTCTCACTCACCCTCACCCTCTCCCTCTGATCCCTCTTGATCAAATCCAAGGAAGAATTCACCTTTGCTTCGATCTCCTCCACCTGGACCCTCACGGCCATGATCCTCTTCACGGTGTTCCTCACAAGGAACCCTCTCACCACCTTCTGGATCTTGGTGGCAGAGTCTGCTCTGCTCTTCTCTGACCCCACAAAATGGACGGGGATGTTGACAACCTTGGAGGGCGCCTTGTTTTGATGATGATGCCTTTGTTGTTGTTGCTGCTGCTGCTGCTGTGTTGAATGTGAAGAAGGGACTCCCCATTGGGTTCTGTAAAAGGGTGCTTTGTTGTTCATATGATACATCATATGGTGTCTATTGAATGTAAAGTCGTGATTTTTTATTTTTGGGTGAAATGTTGCGTTGTGTTGCTGTGAATTGTGAATTGTGATAGTTCGTGAGGATTAAGGTTATGGTTTTATAATGTAAGGGAAGATGATGATGTCGTTGTTGTTGGTGTTACTGGTTGGAACCCGAAAGTTCCAGAAGTTTCAGGAGAAGATGTTATGGAAGAAAGAGGGCGAAAAGGGAGAATTAACTGTATGCTTACGTGGCGTGGGGCCCGGGTAACTTGTTTCTAGATAACTGTCGAATCTTCTTGAGCTTTGCCGCGGGTTCCCTCTAGAACCCCCGGGGGGATCTTACGTGTTCCGCCACATCATCCATTTTGGTAGGAATTGTTAATTCACATATTTCCCCCTTTTTTTTTAAATGCATATAAGTTAAGAAAAATAATTAATTTGTATATATTTAAAGAAATTATTAAATATTTAAATTAAATTATTCTTTAATATTTTTTTCACTTTTTATTTTAATTAAAATATATATTAAGCAATTATTGAGGGAGAGTTTAATAAAAAATTATAATGCAATTAATATAATAATCAAAAGTTCACAATAAATAGAGGTCTAATTAAAAAGAGAGTAATTATTTTTTAATCTAATCAGACGACAATTAATTTTAGACAAAATTTTAGATAAAAAGTAATATCTAAAAATGTAGTTGACACTGTAAAGATATTTTATATTACCTGTTTAAAAAATTAGGTCTCGTTTGATACATCTTATAAGATAAAACCCAATAGTATAAGGTTGAATAGTATAAGGCATGTCAGTATAATATAACAAATACATTGTATAAAAATTTTATACTATCGTATGTTTGGTATTCTCTATAACTTTGCTTATTTTCTTTCTCCTTTTATTTTTAATTTTTTTTATCCTGTAATTTTGGAGGAAAAGAAAATGAAGAAAAAACTATGAGAGAATGCAATGTTTGGATGAAAAGAAATTATGAGAGAAAATGAAAAGAAAGAAAATGAAAAATATCTGAAATGACATTTATATCCTTATAATATAACAAACTTTGTATATAATTTTTATTAAGTTTTTATAAAATGCAAATGTGCCTCTTAAATAAAATGATATATAAATATAATACATAATAAAATAATAATGTATTAATATCTAAAGCTTTTTCAAGTGAATAAAGTTTTTTTATATCTTAAATACTGTTTTATTTTCTCTACAAATTGTGTATATATTTTGGTCATTTTATATTTTTTTTTACAATAGCTTTCCAATTTTCTTGGCATAAATGGAATGAAAACATTGAGCATGGGATCCACGCCAACTTTCTTTCCTTCCTCACTTTTCACTAGCAAACCAAACAGAGTAAAAGGTGAATAATCAACACATTTTCTTGTTCCATTTTTTTCCTAAACAAATGTAGGATAAGAAACCTCAATTAGATTACTAAAAAAGACGTACAATAGAGTAGGAATACTCTAGTTGAAAACAGGATCCACTCGCATAATAAATTCGTAAATAAAAAGAGTTAGTTTTACTATAAAATAAAAAATAAAAAATTGTGATATTACGAGTGTTCATGGGTTAAGTTGGGTTGGGTTGGCCTTTGTCCGAACTCGACCCTATATTTATACTGCACCAACTTTGAAAAATAAAAAGTACATGTTGGGCCTCATTTGCTGGGCTTGACTAAACTTTTATTAATAACCATTTTGGGTCTGAAGCAGCTATTATATTTAGTTCACTATGGTGATGATTAATATTTTAATAATAACATTTTTTTTAAGATACGGATTTGCATATTTATTTTCGGGAGAGAAGAAGACTATATCCAAAGACATGCATCTATTTTTTATTCAAGTTTAAAATTCATTATATGCAAAGTCATCAACATTTGTGTATTATAGTATGAATTAAATGGTTTTCGTCTCAATTTAGAGAAAGTGAATAATTTTTTTGTTCGTCCCATACATTTACTCTAAAAATAAATTTGAAATTAAGATTTACAATAAAGAGAGACCAACAGTTGACAAGTTATTTTGAGGATGCGTGAAAATTACATTTGTCTATACGTAAGCAATAACTTGTAATGGCTAACTTGTTAATGGATATAAATTGTAATTAGTAAAATTGGTACTATTTGTGATGTAGGGTTTTGGGTTTAGCATAATGGCAGTATTCTTTCATCCCTATCTAATCCACTAAAAAGAAAAAGAAAAAAGGAAAAAAGAAAATGATAAATAAAATTCACATCAATAAAACCTTTATTTTCTTGAAGAGACCGAGAATGTTTTTTTCATCGTCAGAAGATAGGGTGTCACAGAGAAGAGCATGTAGAATTATACCACAGCTCCAAACATCTACTTCAGGTCTAGCATACAATTTTTCAGAGATAACCTATTCAAAATAATAGTGTAATCAAGAAATAAGAATCACAAGAGATGGAAAAGACAATTTTACTGTTATACCCCTGATATATAAACTTATTACAGAAATACCCCTGTTTTGAAACATTTTCCAAAAATACCACGGTTTGGGCTGATGTGGCATCCACGGGCAGCATGGCGGGCCACGTGGGATTCACCATCACGGTTGGCGGATAGTTGGTAAATTCGCCAATGGGCTTGGCGAGTTGAAGCCCAAATTGTGTAACAGGGTTGGCGAAGTTAAAGGCAATTCGCCTAAGGGATTGGCGAGTTTGAGCCCAAGTCGTTAACCGGGTTAGCGAATCCGAAGCAAATCCGCCAAGCCCATTGGCGAATTCTAGGAAAAAAAAAACAAAGAAAAGTAATTAGAATTTCACAGCCCAAAAACTTGGTTGCCCAGGTAATCTACAAAAGTCTAAAAAAATGGTTGCGCAGGTAAGATACAAAAAGCCCGAGACGCTTTTTGTCGTGTGCGGGGGGACAAATCCACCGATTTGCACTTCGAAGAGCCCAAATAGCTGCTTGGATTCATGCGCGTGAGCCCAACTCTCTTCTCAACTTTTTTTTACCATTACAAAAACTACTAAAGGTATATAAACACTTAAAATGTTTGTGATCTAATCAATGTGAGATATGAAGTATTCCCATGATTATGGCGAATCCCACGTGGCCCGCCACGCTGCTCGCGGATGCCACGTCAGCCCAAACCGTGGTATTTTTGGAAAATGTTTCAAAACAGAGGTATTTCCGTAATAAGTTTATATATCAGGGGTATAACAGTAAAATTGTTGATGGAAATATACATACTAAAAAATAACCAATAGTGACGATTAATTATCATCATATATTCCATTAAAATCCAAAGAATTCCAAACCTCTGGAACTGCATTCATTATAAATTACCAGTTAGGTGGCATAATGAATGAGAATTAATTATGACAGTAGACTGATATATAAATTTAGTACAACTTAGAAAGCTTTATAAATATGCAATTTACATGCAGAGCAAATGTCTTATTAACTAAGTTTGTGGGTCAACTTAAAACATTTTAATAATTAGCAAACCAATCAATAATAATTATTTTTTAACAATAATAGAAATATCAAAGGTTATATAAACTTCACATTTCTTCTATCGGTGCGTTGTCACTATTTTTAGAGTAGGACTCATCCATGTTGCTTACATCAACTATGAGAAATAATAATCACGTAGGAATTTTAACTTCAAACTCAAACTGTTTACAAATCATTTATAAATCTATTTAAACCACAACAAATAAAGAAAAACGGACTTGTTAAGCTTGATTCTGGGCTGTAAATTTTTGTTTACTGAACAAAAAACCTCTCTTCGGACAGCGATTAAACTTTGCATATGCAGGGTCACGAATATGCAAAAATTGATGGCTGAGATATGAGGATAAATCCTGTGCCAGAAAAAGTCATCACACCCACCCAAACAAACAAGTAAACAACAGTAACAGGGGGCCTCTTGTATCCATTATAATAATTCATTATAATAATTTCACTTTGTCATCCTTTTGGGAGAAGAAGAGTTAGAGGATGTTTGGAAAAACACCGTCCGTCAGTGCTACCTCCATTGCTAGCCTTCTTTTTCTCAAGCAGTAATTGCCTTTCCAAATAGTTCTTAAAGCTAAAAGACACAAACCCAACAAAAAAGAATTCCATTTCACAAATGACTCAGCAAAGACACAGTTGTCATAACAAAATGTAATAAGAACCCCCAATTGATGAGATCTAGAGAGCTCAAGAACCAAATAAATTATAAATCAACTAATAAATCAAAAAAGGGGAATAAGAGGGACAAATAAAATTTGACAACAAAGCAAACCTCGACAGCGGAGCGGGAGAGATAAAATGAGTGAGTGAGGAGCAGGGAATTAATTACAGTAGATTTGATTTGGACTGTTAATTTATAAAATGACTCAAATGTGAATTTTATTAAGTGTGGGTCAAACCAAAGAATTGTAAAACAGGCTGTAGTAGGTCAAAACTGATAAGGCCTCACAGTGAGCAGCCTTCACCCGAAGACTTATATTGTCAAACTAACTCGAGTGTTAACCTTTGTTTTTTTTCTTTCAGTTTTTACTTGGTAGTTTTTAAAGTTCGTACATATTGAACTTTCTATGGCTAGCTAGTCCAACTATTTTGGGCTACTTTCTTTAGGCCAGGCCCAATTTGGATTAAGGTAAACCAAATTAAATTAGTTTATTCAAAAAAGAGTTTATTCATATGCCTGTCATTTCCATTGAATAAAAAAGGCTTTCAATTCTCTGACCAAAAACAATAAGGTCTAAAGTTATTCAACATATCTACTATTAGTTTAATATATTACTAGAGAATGAGGTGCCTAAAAAAATAAATAAATTTATGTAGTGAGCGGATCTTTTTTTTTCTAAATATTTTTAATCAAAGTTGTGAAGAGAAGATATCGAAAAGAAATAACTACCCAAAGAGATAAAATAAAACCGCATAATAGGAAAGATTGGAAATGTGATTAATGCGCGGTTAAAACACTTCAATCTCTTTATATAAAAATAAAAATATAAGGCATTATAATTAATGGCGAGAGACTTGAATACATTACATAAGCACATCAGTACAGCAAAACACTTGTATTAATATGAAGATACACGATTGATTGGGTGGCAGCACATATATATATAAACAAAATTTGATATGTTGTAAACTTTTTACAATGTAAATAAATCAAATCTCGTGACACACCTAAATAAAAACAAAAGATCAACATTCAATGGTTGTCATAGATATTGGGCACGACTTTGTCGAACTGTAACTCATTTCTTAATATTCACGCACTCTTATATTGATATATAATATGAATTTATTTTTTCTACACTATCATACAATAAAATTATTTCGCATGCACGATTAATTTTTTAAGTACGTAATAAATAAAAGAGTCAGCATTTAACTAAATGATAATGATGTAAAAATATTTTACACTTTCAATACATATTCATTAAACTTTATATAGTATCTATACGTATGGTTTAAAAAAAAAAAACATTTCTTTGACCTTTCTCTCAATTTGTAAGGGAGAAAGAGGAAAAAGAAATTGAGAATGCATTTCATTTTGCAAAGCAAGACATGGGGGGGGAAGAAGGCTGAACACATGAAACGTCCCTATATATGTAAGCGTTGAGGGATGGGAAATGCATGCTGAGTATAGAGATGGAACTTTACTGTGTGATTTCCAATGCAAATGCAAATGCAAATATTCCTACAACGAACGACGACATTTTTTCATATCCTAAAGTTCCGCCACGATTAGTACGGTTTCCGCCGCCTGATTCAGGAATTGAAGGCCACGCCTTCCCCCCTTTTATTTCTACAACAACAACAACTGTCACTTTGTCACTGCTTTAGGTGAACATTCCCCCACCTACATACCTACTCTACTAATCAATACTTATCTATATACACTTCTTCATTTTTATTATTTTTAACCTAATCCATTTTTGCATGAAAAAAAAAACATTTAATATATGCTTTTATATCGCACACAAGTCTGCCACCAGTATGCATGCTTACTGTTCTATTTGCTTTGTCATTGGGCATCATATGTAGGAAAAGCAGCTAGCTGTCTACAGGCTGCACGCAGCATAGCCTGTCTTAATTTAATTTAATTTTTTTTTTTTTGTTTTTATGGGGTAGAAGAATAGTATTTGTCTATGGATTAATTGGATTAAGGGACCGTTTGTTTAATATAATTGGAGGAAAAAGTACGCATACTTTTTGGTGTGGTTAGATTACATATGTATGATTGGTGAATGCTTGACTACAAACATATAAAGAAATTATATTTAAATCACACTTAATAATAAAGAGAATTGTACTTAAATGAGTTAATATAATTAAGCAACTCTTGAAATTTGACAATGCAAAGTAAGTTAGAGGCCACGTCAGAAGACACAAGCACAGAGGGAAGGGAGGGTGGGTCCACAACAAGGACGCACAAACCGCTAGCTGGCACTGCGGCCTATATAGGCAGCCTCCTTCATTCACTTTTCGCACAATATAAAGCCTGCTTCTTATGTGCCTTACCCTTCAACACTTTTGAACCTTGTTGTCATGCCTTTTATTCCTTTTTGATCGGTATCCTTTTATATTATTTTTTTAAATAATTTTTTTAGTATTAATTAAAAATATAAAATTTATGTATGACATAAATAATTAAAAAATTAATAGTAACAAATATATTACATATGATCTTATCCGGTAAAAGGATGATATGAACAAATTTATTAACTTTTCAAAGATACAGCATGTTATAAATCTTTTATTACTCCTCAAACCATCCAAATACCATTATTGAAGTATCTCAAAATTTTAGCGTGAAAAACACAAAAATTAATCAGAAACTCAGATTTTCAACCTTTTTCATTTTTTACTAATTGGTTTAATTAAGCGAGTTGATCCTTCTTTAACTCGTGCGTATAGAGTAAGATTGAGCATCCCTTATTCCCCTTCCAAGTTCTTGCTAATTTCTTCCTCACACTATCTTGGAGAAGCACGAGGCTTGTAGCCTCTTATTACTAAGAGCTAGCCACATCTTCCATTATTCCAACACTAGCTACTCCTTTAAGAGATATATTGAATTATCATTAATAAACTTAGAAAATATTAATTATGGAATATCATTACGAGAACGAGTGAAGTATATTACTTTTGACTTATGCTGCGTAGAGTGACCATTTTCTCTGATTTGTTTGTATGCCTTTTCACAGTACTGTTTGGTTGACAAATATGTTATGGTTACGCCGCAGCATGCAGTCCCCTGAGTAATTAACCATTATGGCAAGAGGAGCATTAGGCACAACACAGTAGAGACATGAGAGACAAACAATCCCTCTGAATCTGATGACTTAATGACACGCGCTTCGACAGCAACAGACAAAGCCACTCCTGGGGCCCCCATTGTTGCAGCAGCGCCAGTGTTGTGTTATATCCTCTCCCACACCATTTTTATTTTATTTATTTATTTATTTATTTTTTACTTAAATTCAAGCTTATTACAGAAAACTCTTTTATATCCAATTGTTTTCTTAATTTCTCTAAAGTGTTATCCACTTTTGTCATTATGTATATTCAAAAATAATGTGTTACGTTCATACTCACTTAAAAATTTCTCTTTTTATAAGCATAAAATTGATAAAACTAAGAAATAGTTTAATGTTCGAAATTGATAGGTTTAACTAGGGTAGCTGAATATGAGAAATTCCAACATTATGATGATATATATGGGTAAACATTAGTTTATACATTAAATAAATAGATAACCAACGGGGGTTGGTCCAAGTGGTAAGCGGTTTGATATCGCTTAAGCAAGGTCTCGAATTCGACCCGCCATAGCCAGGTGCGTGACCCGGATCGACCCAGATTAGTCAAGGATAAGCCTTAGATACTGGGCAGGCAACCTAAAAAAAATTAAATAAATAGATATTTAGTGATTTTAAATCATTAAAATAGTAAAGTGATGGGGGTTTAAATAATACATATGAGACTAAAATTTTAAATCTCAACATCATAAATGTAAAAAATAAAAATAAGGATAAATCTAAATTTAAGTTGTGAAACTTAGTTACTTAATAAGTGATATCAAATTTGAACCTTAAAAAAAATTGTTGTCAAATATATCTCTTATAATAAAACAAATTCCTAATAATGTCAATTACTCAATCAAGTAAAAAAAAAAATTGATCAGTTAACATGGATGTCCTTTGACACCAACATGACATAAATTCTTACTTTTTGAACCATGATTACTATACGTCTCCTTGATTGTATACATCCTAGTAATTTAAACAAAAATAAGAAAAGAAAAAAAAAAACATTTGCAAGATTATAGTGGGCCCACAATCTTCCCTTATAAAATAAAAGGAACCCTCCCCTCACTACATCATTACTCTCAAGCTCATTTTACACCCCCCCCCCCAAAAAAATGAACCAAGAGAGAATGATGTACCACCACCACCACCAAGTAGCGGCGCCGGAGGCATGGAGCTACTACGCTGCCCGGAGCCGGCTACAAAGCATCCAGGAGGAGCAGGAGCAGATGATGGAGAAGGCGGTGGCGAGGGCGGCGTCGCAGAGCGCGGTGGTGATGTTCAGCGTGAGCAGCTGCTGCATGTGCCACGCCATGAAGCGCCTCTTCTGCGGCATGGGGGTCAACCCCACGGTCCACGAGCTGGACCACGACCCTAAGGGCAAGGACATCGAGAGGGCCCTCATGAGGCTCCTCGGGAACACCGGTGGGGTCGTTCCTGTCGTGTTCATCGGAGGGAAGCTCGTTGGGTCCATGGATAGGGTCTTGGCCTTCCACATTAATGGCTCACTTGTCCCACTCCTCAAAGAAGCTGGTGCCTTGTGGCTCTAATTCTCTTAACTATCGTTAGAGTTAGAATGAGTAAAGTGCTAACTAAGCTATAGGAGAAGAGGTTTGGGTCAGATGGATGAGGTCTTAAAATTTCATTGCCAACTAATGTAATGTAATTTTTCAATATAAAAAATGGTAAAGTGCTGACATGATTTGTTTAATTTTCACTATGCTTCCAACAATTTCTGAATATGCGTGGAAGTTAGATAGCACAAGCCATGAACCAAAGAGGGAAAAAAAAGAAGGGTTTTTTTTAACTAGATGATATGACAATCTGACGTGGAAAAGAGAATTAATTTCTGTCTCAATTTCTTTTATTTAGTTAAGGTTTTTGTGGTTTGTAGCTGGCTTGTGTAAAGATGGAGATGTAACTTGGAGAATGGACAATGCTTGTGCTCTAGTGAAAAAACTGTTTGTAGCCTTGCGGACCTTTTATTTTTTTTCTCACTAGCTAGGTGCCGTTGATAAGATAAAAGATGAATTGCTGGCTAATTAAACTGTCTTTTAACTTGTGAAAATATTTTGCATTTTTCTGTTAAAATACTTTAAATTTTTAGTAATATTGACGAGTTTTGAAGCAGCCTCATGCTCGACTTTTAATAAAAGCATGATAAATAAATTTTTGTACTATGAAATATTTTTATTTAACAAATATCATGTTACTTATTTGATTGTATAACTCGTCACTCTTGGGTCTTTACTCTTGGGTCCTGCTTCCTATTTTTCCTCGGGCTCATCCTTGTCTTCATTACACTTTGTTCTATCTTCAAAATATGCACCCTAATTCAAAATACATTTTATTAACTAAAATAAATATACAGATTTACTAAATTACCCATCATATATGCAAAATACTTGTTAACTAGTGTTTGTTACCCGAAAAAAATGGTGTTTACATTTTATTTAATTTTTTATAATTTTAATTATTCGTTATTCAATATTATCAAAATTACTTAATTGTTATAAATTTTTAAGGATTAATATGTTAGTTAATATTAATGACATAATATTATTAATATTATTTAATTTTTATTTAATTATTTAAACATATAAAATTTGTTATAACATTGAAATTTTATTTTTATTTTTATTTTAATTAATTCGTACACTAAACTTTTATTCGTATTCAATTTAACTGTAAATAAATATAATAGAATATAGCATAAAAATATTTAAAAATGAAAAAGTATGCATTTTAAATTTTAAAGTAATCATAACTTATTATTATTATTATTATTATTTATTATGTTAGTAAATAGGTTATGAAAAAATCCATTATTCAAAATATTCCTTTTAAGAAAAAAATGCAACGTCACAAGCTATGAATTATATCCATTAACTCAAAAAAAATCATTTGTTTTCATAAAAAAACGATTTCTTAGATTAATGGTCATCTTTTATAAGATATAATCATGTTTTCTTTATTAAAAGAAACTTTATCATAAATAAGCATTTTTCGTAGATATAACCTTAGATTATTTGTTAAAAACAACGTTTATTATTAATATGCCTTTTTTGTAGGCTATAGCCTTGCGTTTTCGCTCAAAAATGATTTTTGTTAAATTATAATTTATGAAGCATGTGACCTTCACTTTTTCTTTAAAAACGAATTCTTGTATTAATTTTCATCTTCCATAAGCTTTAACCTTATCTTATTTTTTAAAAGCAAAGTTTTTTTTTGTTAATATGCATCTAGCCTTGGATTTTCTTTCAAAATTGATTTTAAAAAAAAGTACAATTTTTTGAAGCCTATGACCTTCTCTTTTTCACTAAAAATGACTTCTTAGATTAATCACAATTTTTAATAGGTTATAGTCATAATTTGTTCTTCGTAAAAACAAAAAAAAATTCATAGTAAATAGGCAATTTTTGTAGACTATAGCCATGAATTTTCACTCAAAAATGATTTTTGGTAAAATGTAATTGTCTTAGTTTATGACCTTCTCTTTTTCATTAAAAATTACTTCTAGGATCAATGACCATCTTTCATAGGCTATTTTCTTATCTTATTTGTTAAATACAATGATTTTTGTTAGTATGCATTTTTCATAGCCTTGGATTTTCTCTGAAAAATGGTTTTCAAAAAGTACAATTTTAGAAGTCTATGACCTTCTATTTTTGACAAAAAAGACATATTAGATTAATTTTTATTTTTCGTAGGTTATAGTCATGTCTTCTTTGTTAAAAGTAAAAACTTTATTGTAAATAGGCAATTTTCTTAGCCTATAATCTTGAATTTTTACTCAAAAATAATTTTCAGTATAGTGTAATTTTCTTAATCTATGACCTCTTTTTCGTTAAAAATGACTTTTAAGATCAATACAATATTTTTCGTTAATATGCATTTTTCGTAGGTTATATAGCCTTGAATTTTCGTTCAAAAATGATTTTTAGTAAAATCCAACTTCTATAGCCTATTACCTTCTATTTTTAACTAAAAATGATTTGTTACATTAATTTCCATCTTTCATAGGTTATAATCATATTTTCTTCATTAAAAATAAATTTTTATCGTAAATTGACATTTTGTATAGGCTACAATCTTAAATTTTTACTAAAAAATAATTTTCGTTAAAGAGCAATTTTTGAAGCCTGTGACCATCACTTTTTCATTAAAAATGAATTCTTGTATTAATGTACATCTCTCATAGGATCTAGCCTTGTTTTATTTGTTAAAAGTAAAGTTTTTGATTAATATGCATTTTTTGTGGACTATAGTCATGCAATAGTCATATTTTATAAGCCATAGTCATGCCTGCTTCGTTAAGATCAAACTTTATCGTTAATATGTATTTTTCATAAGTTATAGTCATGCATTTTCGTTCAAAAATGATTTTCGCTAAATTAAAACTTTCATAGCTTATGACCTTATCGTTTTCACTAAAAATTATTCCTTAGATTAATTGTCATCTTTCATAGGCTATATTCATGTCTTCTTCGTAAAAAAATAAACTTTATAGTAAATAGACAATTTTTGTAGGCTATAGCCATGAATTTTATCTCAAAAATGATTTTCAGTAAAATGTAATATCTTTAGCCTATGACCTTCTCTTTTTCATTAAAAATAACTTTTAGGATCAATGACCATCTTTCATAGGTTATTTCCTTACCTTATTCAATAAAATACAATGGTTTTTGTTGGTATGCATTTTTCATAGGTTAGTCTTGGGTTTTTTTTTT